>JBAMNC010002072.1:0-280889 GCA_037902135.1 Cetoscarus ocellatus
ACACCAGTCCAAAGTTGTAGCAGTTTCTGACTGACACTGTGATGTGCTGCAATGTTTAGACTTCAGTTGTACTTGTAGAGTCCTGTATATTAGCTGTCATCAGTTGATTTGAAGACAATCATCTTTGTCGGACGTTTAGAGGAGGGGGATCTGAAATAAGAGAAGAAATATAGAAATTGTCATAGTACATCAGGAAATAGCATGATGATAGAGGAAAGGCAGTAGAGTTGTATTTCTGTTTGTGTTCAAGTAAAACTGTGATTTGGTACAGGAACGGTAGTCACCTTCAGAGAAAGCTTAAAGCTGCAGGAAGATGTACTGTCAGTGTGACAGTGATGACAGACGATCTTGTCTGTGATTGTCTGCAGCTCACCATTTTTGGAAGGATCTACATCAGTTAAAGTCTGCTGAGCTGCACTGTCTTCAGCATGAACGGCCAGGTGGGGATGTGCAGGTGATCTGGAGGAGGAGGCAGGTTGACACACAAGGAAACAGGAGGTTGTGCTAATAATCAACCAAAGTAAAAACATCAAAAAGTTGTACATTAGACTGTATTTGAATACCTTTGAAAGTGCTGCCCAGCAGACAACAACTGTGATCAGTGAGACTTTAAGGAGAGGCTTCTGAAGGCTCCAGCAGCAAGCCACCATGCCAACATGTTTAGATGTCTGAGCAGTTCCACCTGGCTTTGGCTGGCCTCAGCCCTTGACATGAGAAGACAGTGTTGTTATTGACAGTAACAATCAAAACCATTGTAAAATGCAACAAAGTTTCACAGATGGTGTTTGTTCAATAAAACCTTACATCATGTTTAGTTGTGTAGAAACTCGGGACGTCACAGCAGGGCATATGTCCATGAGCCCTTCAGCAGACAAGGTGTCAGTGTTCAGTTAGATGTGCTGCGCTGTTTGTTGTGCTCCAGTTTGGTGCGTTGTGGTTGTTGTTAGTTGCACCTGGAGCTCCGATAAAGAGAAGTCGTGAAGAGAAATGTGGAAGATGTGTTGGTTCCTCTGCTCTGCAGAGGGTCAGATTGAACAGCAGATACATTGTGTGTTTGAATCTGCTGTTGTTACCTAGTTTTTACTGTTTTGTTGGCAATTACAGTAGAGCCACAAAGGCTTTATTTAGGTCTTGGTAGATATGGAACATATAAGACAGTAATCCAAAGCCGAAGCCACGAGAAAAGTAAATAAACATGTTGTAAAGTTGGTACAACACCAGTCAGACTGGCACAGAGGTGGATCAGAATGGTTAAAAAAAGAAGGTCAAACAAAATTGGGGTTCAGCTTATAGGTATAAAAAAACATGACAAAGGGGGTGCAAATCAAGCACACAGACTTTGTAATGCCATTACTGTTAGCAGCTGTTGTACACATTTGCTCAAAGAATTTTGCCATGGGCATTTATCAGTCCTGACCCACCGTCCTTGACAAAGCAGGTGAAGTGAATGTGTTGAACTTGAGTTTACTGGATTTGATCAATGCACAAGGCTGAAAATGTGTTGTACAATATGAAGCAGAAAACAATTGTGGAGGAGAACCATTTACTATCACCAGAACAACATAATGCAAAGCACAGTATCTCAGAGAATCATCTGTTGAATAAGATAGTCACAGTTGTTACACAAAAACCTTTGGGAGAGTGTGTTTACTTGTACACACGAAGCTGTGTGTGGAGTAGTTGTCTTCCACAGTTAGGATTTGATGGAGGAACAGAATCAAGGTTATAAAAGGTGATATGTAATAACTGTACTCATGCAGAGTAAGGGCTATAAGGTTTTTTTTTGTCAATTCTGTTTTACACAGAAGATTACAGCAGTCATAATCAGCTGAAGAAGGCTACAATGGTCCACCCTCCCACCCTACAGCCTGGACATATGTTAAAGCCAGGCTGCACCTTTTTGTAGCCTTCATCATGTTGGAGCAGTACATTTATGATTGAAGTAGTTGTGATAATGTTACAGTTGTTTACTGTTAAAACAGTCTTTATTACGACAATAATAATTTGCAACACTTTCCATTTTTCAGTCTCATAAAGCAAAGCATTACTAGTAAAAGTACTAGATTTGTCAGAATTGATTTCCTTTAGTTTAGTAAAACCTTTACATAAGTCCAAAGCAGCTTATGATGAAACACTTATTTTATACTTTTGAATTTCTAGAATTGTCATTGTATGATTCATACAGTCTGCAGGAAAACATGAAGCAAAATTGAGTTACAAGTTATTGAACTTGTGTTTCTGTTTAGAGGCCAGCTGTGTTGTTTACAACCTGTTGGATGATATAACACAGTAAACAGGATTGTGGTAGCTGTAGTAAGTCTGCAGGACACCTGAATGGAGACATAGCTGTGGTCGTGAGGTGAAAATGAGGTCCAGCAGTTTGTTCTTGTCTGTTGTAGTTGTGGTGATCAGCTGTGCATATCCTTTGGACAGAAAGAAGTCAAGAATCGGTTTACTTGCGTTTGAGGAGAGGTTCTCATTGAAATCGCCACACACATGGGATGATGGTCCATGATCTCCAGAGAATCCAGAAGGCTTCTGAGATTGGACAGGAAAGATGCCACACTGTAGTCTGGAGGTCTGTACACAGCTGCAATCACAGCAGGTAGTGGAGCTTCAACCTTCAAAACTACAAACTCAAGGTCAGTGACATTACAGAAGTAGTGTTTCTCCAAGACTAGAGAATAAATGGTAAATGGTTCTTCACATAAACAGCAACTCCACCACCACCTCTGCTGGCCATCTGTGGAATATTGGAGTAGGACAAGTGTCTGTTACGCTTGAACATAGTGTAGCCATCAAGATGGAGAAAGTCTGCAACAAAGGAGCCCTGTAGGTGACTTTCTGTTAGACACAAAACATCTGCAAGACAGAGTTCATGATGGCTTTTCAAGTCGTTGAAATGACATGCTAGTCCCTCTGTGTTGTGATGAACTATGGTCATGGTGTCAGGTCTGCTGAGTGTTTGTTGGAGCTGCAGAAGAGGCATCACATGCTCCATGTTAGCTTGTCTCACGCTCTGTAAGGATACAGTGACTTCAGGGTTAGCATAGATCTTACCCTCGTCCAGATCAAGCAAGTGCAGTCCACTCAGACAGGTCACTCTGCTGATAGCTACATAGGCCATGCCAGGTTCAAAGATGTGTTTCAAAGACACTACAGCTGATGGCTTTGTCGTGCCTTGAACCTTGTGGATCGTGCATGCAAAGGCCAGTTTAAGAGGAAACTGTCTACGTACCACTCCTTTGTGTTTTAGAGTCTCCTCCGATCTGTCAATGTACACAAGGTCATCTGCTCTGGTGCGATAGCTCCTGCCAGCTGTTTCATCATCCATCTTGAGACCAAGCCTAGTGACATGTGAGGAATCATTGCTTTCAGAGCTGATCACTCTGCATACTGTAGCAAATGAGCCATTCACCAAACCTTCAGACATGTTGATGTTTCTGGTAAGCATGACTCGAACACCTACAGCAATGTTTAGGGTGTCAGGTAGATCGTTTCTGCCTCCTTGACATGGTGCAACTTGTCTTTTCATGTGTCCAGTGTGCTGGTCTTTCTTGAAATCATCTGCATCAATGTTGGTGATGTCAGAATGAATCAGGGATAGTGCAGCAGAGTTGTGAGCACTGACTTGTTTGTTGGTGGCATAAATGTGCAGCGTGTCAGTGGGACAATGTTCTGGTCCAGTGATACACTGGGAAAGCAAAGCTCTGTCTGCTTCAGATAGCTCATCTGATTTGCTCTTGATCCGTAGCCGGTTCAACATCTCAGCAAACACCATGTCATCTTTCTGACGCATAAGTGATCATCTGAAAGTGTTCTTTCCAGAGGTCAATTCTCATGTGGGTCATAAACACAAAGAGGCTTGGACTGTCGTACAGGTGGTAACTTATAAAAGTCTCCCACAGCTATCACTGACATTCCTCCAAAGGGTTTGTGGCTGCCTTTGATCTGTTTTAGTCTTACATCCACATAGGCAAATAGAGCCTTTGACACCATGGAGATTTCATCACTGATGAGGATTCATTCGCATTTAAAAAGCTCACACCTGATTTCATCCAGCTGGTTCCCAAGACCTTGAAAAGGAGGTTTGAGGCTTCTGGGCAGTTTAAGCAGAGAGTGCAGAGTTGTTCCAGAGATGTTAAAGGCTGCAGTTCCAATGAAAGCTGTCAAAAGCACAGTGGGTTTAGATATGTCATCGTCCTCAGCACGTATGGGCAGTGTGCTCAGTATCTTTGAGGCCTCTGAGTACATGCATTTAATGAGATGTGACTTTCCAGTCCCAGCTCCACCATTTATGTAATAGAAGAACTGCTCTGGATGTAGTCCACAAACACGCTTTATGCACCACTGTCTCACAGCGTAGAAAACACACGCTTGTTTCTGATTCAGACTCTGATACATCTGACGTAAGTGGGTTGGGTTGATAGCAGGTGGCTGTCGCATGACTCTTGCTTCTGTTGCAGCATCAGCTTGTATGCTGTAGTCTGGCACGTTGTCTTGTTCATTTTCAGGATTGACTGGCATGGCAGCAAGTTCATCGATACAGTCCAATCTGACCACTTCACTTTCTGGGGCCAAGTTACACCACTCATCAATCGCTCCTCTGTTCTGCTCAAAGTCCTCGATAGCGCTGTCAATTTCTTCACTGTTTTTTTCATACCTCTTTCTGTTTGTATTCACAATTTCTTTCACTAACTGGGGATGGTCAGAGTATAGCAGCTGTATGACACCTCTTTCATAGAAGGACTGGTACGTGGGTAGAGATGGTCTTTTCAGTTCTTGGTCTGATCTGTAAGGTAGATACAGTCAAAGCAATGTGCCATAAAACTGTTCAGGGTATTTCTGTTTTGATATGCGGCGATATCTGATGACTGCACCTTTGTCACTTTCTCTCTTCTGTACAAAGCCAATGTCATTCAGCAGAGGTACCACACGTTTTCCCTTAGTCTGTTTTCCATATACAAGTCTGCAGGTGGAAGCAAAGTCTGCCATGCACATCTCCTCAAACTCTGGTGTTTCAGGTCGGCCTTTGTATTTGTCAGTTAAAGACATCATCCACACATTGACACTGTCTGGTGTTGTGTTGTGGAGGCTTGAGACAGGGAGACTCATTTTCACAGGGTTGTCATCAGTGGGGATGAAAACGACACTGCGTGAACTCTTTTTCATGTTCAGTGAAGTCACTCGAGCCACAGCTTCTTGAGCTGATATTTCTCTCTTCCTTGAATATGCCTGCATAATGGCTTTCATTTCATCATGTTCATTGACACAGTCTCTGTCTGAGTTCTGGATCAGGTTCTGAAGATACTGACTCACAGAGTTCTCACTTTTGCACATGTATGTACAGATGTAACGGATCAGACTCGGGTAGCTCAGAATGAACTGCACATCAATGTTTGCGTCCCAGGCTTCTAGCAGATGAGGGTTGTAGGTGTTTACCCAGCAGTCTTTGGGGTCACGCTTCAGTATGATACTGTCTAACTGACTCATCAGGTGCAGGTGTGTCTCATATTCAGCATGGGTCAGGTCACACCGAGACAGGAGCTGCTCAAAAGTCAGGGAAGCACTCTCAGGTTGACTTAGCAGCTGATACAGAGGAGCTAGTTTTTCTTTGGCTGTTTTAAGATTGTCTGAGTTGGCATTATCGACATTTCTGGTTATCATTGTCTGTCTGCAGGGTGGTTTGGGAAATCCAAAGCGACATCCTGAACTTGCACTTTTGAAACATGTCTTGGTGTGGTTTTTGCTGTGTATCTGCACCTCTGTGACTTTTTTGTACAGGTCAGGCTGTTTCTCTGGATCAGGTAGCTGAGCTGAGATGTATTTGGACACAAAGTCACACACAGTCATGTCACTGGCTTGCTCAAACACAGGTGCACCGGCAAACCCACAGGAGACCATGTATGTGAGGACTACCTCTGTGCTGAAACTCAAGTCGCCAAAAGTAGTCGTAGACATTGCCCAGGGGTTGTGCAGGAGACAGAATCAGGTCCCTGAACAGTGCTTCAACTCTCTTATCAAAAACTCTCATCACAGTTACAGGGTTTGCTCTCAGGATGTCACACTTGGTAGACCAATCGAGCTCATCAACGTTCACGTCCTCACCTTGTTGTATTTTTATTGCAGTGATCACCTCTGGCCAACGCATTTCTGCTGCAGAAAATGTGACAAAGAAAGTAGTACTTCCCAGCTGTCTGATCATGGCAAAGAGATCTCTAGTTGTTTTGTCCCAATAGGCTGGAGTTCCTCGAAGCGGCTGCATGAATCTGATTGCATCTCTATTTCTCACCAGTCTCTCTACCTCATACTTGTTTCTCAACATTGTTGATGTTATTTTGCGTCCATCTCTGGTGAAAGGTTTGCCTTTACGTAGCTGGATGGTCATGCTGGAAGTGGCTTGGTGTATCTCAGTCACAAACTGTGCAAAGAACAGGTAGTTTGTATCTCTGGCAAAGCGATTGTCAACACCAAAGAGCCTTGCTTTGAAATAACTACTGGGTGTTAGCTTCATGGCCCTGTTCTCATCCAGTGTGTTTTCACCAGTAGGAAACTGGACAGGGAAAGCCATGGCCTCAAGTTTTGGTGTTTTAAAAAAACTGACTGGGCTGTTTCTCTCTGCAGGAGCTACTGAGTAAGTCGATTCACTGAAACACAAAATGTCCTCTGAAACATCACAGGGCTGAAGGCATGATTCAAGAACAACACCACCACTGTTAGGCATGTCTTCTTCCTGCTGTGGTACATCATCAGCATCATCTTCATGTTCATCATGATCATTACCACCATTCTCCTCAGTCTGATTGTCATCACACAGCTCAGTGTTTCCTTTCTCGTCGTCACTGTCTGGTTCACACATTGCATCTGTCTCAAACTTGTCAATCTGCATCAGATCATCTTTATCATACTCTTCATCATCCATGGAAACATCATCATCATCAGGTACTGTGGGCTCACATAGCTCCTCCTCATCTCTAATAGTGATGTCTTTGTACTGTGGGTGGATGTATTTCAGTGTCTGCAGAGCCTGAATGAGTTTGGACCAGGTGACGGTCTGAAACACATGATGTCCTCTGTAACTCAGTCGTCTCTTCAGTTTCACTCTCAGCACCTGAGACTCACTTCTCAATCTGGGAAGAGCATCAATAGTCTCTTGGACTTCAGAGGGAACACACACCACATTTCCATGTATAGCTCTCTGTCTGCCTTTAGGAAGAGGAATGATCTTTGCAAACGTTATGCACTTTGCTATCAGATGTCTCTCCAGTATGTTGAGGTCACACAGCTCAGGTGGAATATCACACAGACCCAGGTTGTTTGCAACAGCCAGTTTTGGCATGGCTCCATTTTTCAGGTGATCATGGCAGGTGTGACAGATCCACTCTGTCCTTCTCTCGTGAGGAACAGAACAGTTAGCATTTATGCAGTCATCGTCACAAACATGAACATACTGCCCTGTCAGACATGCTCCTACCACTGTGGGATTTTTCTCATAGCTGTACCTGTTACAAGGTTTCACCTGGTTTGGAAATGAGGCTTTGTGACAAACAGTGCAAACATATGTGGGACCATCCTTTATGTGTGATCTGAAAGTAGCTATGGCTTCTCTGATCAAAGTATTATCTGTTTGTCTGTCAGGCTCACAAGTATGTTGACTTATGTGTCTGTATGTCTTTGTTATTTTCAAAGCACAAGTAATCTTTTGGAGACTGTCTTTAGTCCTATCGTGCATTTTTTGTCTCATCAGGTGTTTGTGGCGAACATTGAACTTTTCATCCTGTGCATATCTTTGAGTGATATATGTTTTCTTCTTCTGTCTGAATTCCAGATTGTCATGATATTTCCTCTTAACATCTGTTTTTTTCTTCTGTCTGAATTCCAGATTGTCATGATATTTCCTCTTAACATCTGTTTTTTTCTTCTGTCTGACTTCAAGACTTTCATATTTTCTGTTAGCATCTGCTTTTTTCTTGGCTTTGAATTCCAGATTTCCCTGATATTTTCTGTTAGCGTCTGCTTTTTTCTTGGCTTTGAATTCCACATTTTCCTGATATTTTCTGTTAGTGTCTGCTTTTTTCTTGGCTTTGAATTCCACATTTTCCTGATATTTTCTATTAGCGGCTGCTTTTCTCTTGGCTCTTAATTCCACATTTTCCTGATATTTTCTTGAGAAATATGTCTTTTGCTTCAGTCTGAAATCTGCGCTTTCCCTGTATCTGATTGTAATGTTTTTTTCTTTTCTTGTCCTGTACTTGAGGGTTGGTAGAATATCTGTGTTTCGAGTACAACTTTTTCTTTGCTCTGTAGGTTTTATCTGATACATACTTCAACCTTGCATTTCTGTTTTGTTTGTCTTTACTTCGTGAGAATTTTTCATGTTGCTGAAGTCTCCTTGTGAATTTCTTCTTTCGCTCTTTACCCTTTTTTGACAGTTTACTGAAAATGTCATGTGTATTAATAAATGGCACAGTTAAGAGTAACTCACTCTGGGGATAGTCTGGTATTCCCAATTCATGTAGTGGTTCTGGATCAGTGTGTGTGTCAGCTAACACATGCAGTGCGTTGATTTCTTGTTCTGTCACAACTTCAGTTTCCATGTCTGCTAACACAGGCTTTTGAGAGGCATCAGCCTGGATTTGTGGTATAGTTCTGGTAAGCTCACCTCGAGGTGGATCATCAGACACAGAGTTTGGGACAATGTAAGTTAGTGGCTGCCTCTCTGTGTCTGGGATGACATGACTCACGTTGTTCACATTGTGAAAGATGACTGGCTTTAACTCATAATTACATGTCGCTGCTGTGCCCAACATCTTGTGATATTTGGTTAGTCTGTCAATCATGTCACTGAGACGTGTGAATGTCACCATGACAGCAGTACCAGAGGTGAGTCTTGGCTGAATCACAGGCAAACCTTGGACTGTACGAGAATGTGGATCAAAGAAACCATATCTGCCTGATCTGGTTCTGAAGACTGCAATGCACAATGAAGTCATTAGCAGTAGGGCATACTGTACATCTGATAACAAACAGCTGAGTCCTGACTCAAGGTCTAGATAGGTGTCTGCTGCTCCAGGTAATGGATCTCCAAACGTGCCGTATCTGGAAAGCAGTGACATGTCCACAATGTGTGTGTATCTGCGAGCAGGAACTACATCAGGAAGTTCATCAGTTGTCAGATGGTTGTGGTTACGAACAGTTTTTCTCACCTGTCTGTACATAACATTGCCTTTATCTAAGACAAGGTCCAGGTCTGCTCTAGTAAGGTGTTCATTCTCATACAGGAATGCTAGGAAGGTCAGAGAGTTACAGGTGCACTGCTGGTTCCTTGATTCACCATATTTGAGCGAAGCTTGGCTGCGCGATGCGCAGATGTTTACTTCATCAAGCTGATCTGTGGGATTTCTGATATGTGCTTGAGGTGGGCCTGCTGCAAAGTTACAATCACTGACACATGTTCTTTTTAGCATGTCTGCATAGGATAGTTGTGGTACACCTGTGAAGTTACTTTGAGCTGTGGGGTCTACCTGGTGAGATGTAGTACCTGCAATAGTGGTTTCTGTACCCTGTACCTTGTCTGCATACAATACCTGTGATACACATGTTGACGTTGGACCTCCTTCTGTCATATTGTCAGCATCAGACAATACAGGCTTGACGTCTCCACTGCTATGACGAAGCTGACCAGTTGTAACAGAGTTAATGTTGTTTCTGTTTTTCCAGCACTGGCTTGCTGCCTGTGATTTCTTGCTCTTCCTCGGCATTGTAGCGTTACCATAAATATGGTTTTTACTGACTAGTAAAAATTGTGGCTGAGCTGTGTTGAACCTGGACTCTCTGAAGTTACCAAGACTTTCCTCTAACACTACTTGTATATAACAGTTATGGTGGACACTATGTTACATATGAAAGTTAAATTCACAATGAGGAACGCAGGTTTTTCTGTACTCTGGATGTACTTCTTCTGGTTAGACAGAATCTGCAGAAACAGAACAGCCACACAAAGATCCTTCTGCTAGATGTTTATTTTAAATGAAGAGGTGCAACAGTACAAATGACAGTGTTTTCAGTGAATTGTGGACAAATAAATGAAGAATCAGTCAAATTAGCACGGTATGAATTAGTTTCAGTTTGTCAATTCTGTGCAAGTATCAGAAAAAGAAAACAGTAACTGTAAGAACTTTTCAGAAGTTGTCCTTCCAAAAAAGGCTTGACAGTAAATTTTGGATGTAAATAAATTTGGACTTGAATGTCAATAGTTATGTATATACAGAAGATGTAGCTATATGGGAAATGATTGAATTTGGTTTGGAAAGAAACTGTTTTTGTGATAGATTCCAAACAGAGCTTGAACTAAAACGTCCTAAAAAAGTGGTAAGTGTGAAATGAAATGTATCTTCTATGTATGTTTCAGATGTGTAAGTTAAGTTCAGACTATGTAACAAATCTGACTACAGTTAAAGTGTACTGAGAAAGTCTTGAGAATGTATGTTATATTTACAGGAGTATTCAATTATTATAGAGTAAAATTATGATTCGTCTACAAGATGTTATGTTATGTTATGTCAGTGTGAAAGATGCAATTAATTGCTGTCAGGAGAGAGAGCAAAGGACAGAATTGAGCAGAGAAGCTCAGGCCAAAAACAGATCAGGAACCAATATCCTGAAAGTGATCTGACCCAAAACAGGAAGTGATATCCTGTAACCCAAATAGTCACGTGATACAGTGTTCTGAAACAGGAGTTGACCGAGTACAGACTGGACCTTAAAAAGTTCACCCAAAAAAGAGTACTGAATAAAGGCCTACCCGATTACAGGCCTAGATAGAGCAGTTGGATAGAGAAAGCCAGACAGAAGACCTCAAAAAATGATATAAGTGATGGGAGATACAGAGATGAGGGGAGAGATGCAAGAAAGGTGTGAAGAAAGATTGGAGAAAAGACCCAAAATGGATAGAGTAGAGAAGTGCAGATGATGAGCCAGGTAGCCAGTCATCCAGGTCGCCAAGGTAGTAGAAAAGCTGTAAGAGAAAGAGGAAACAGATATAAGACAGTGCTGGTAATACAAAATCTGTTGTACAAGACTCTGAAATGTATTGTTGTTTGTGACCAAGTAACAGCTGTTTCAAAAGCAAAGTTTATACATTGTTCAATTGCGTTCTTTCCAAAGGTCAGCAGTGAAGTCTTCAGTTTCACTTTTTCCACAAGTAAAACTTAGGATACAGGCTCATTTATGGTAAAGTACAATGCTATTAAGCTGTAAAAAAATAAGCATTGATATGTTGCTATGGTAAGTCCTTCCTATGTTAGCAGAAAGACATTGTCACCTTGGCATCCCCAGTCCCCATGGTTTTAAAGGAAGACTGCATTTGTATGTACAGAACAAAAGCTGACATATGACTGTCATGAATACTGCTGCACAGCATCTGCCCAACAAAACTCCAATATCCTAATATTTTGTTGTTGTGCAGCAGAAGACTATGTTGCTGTGAAGTTTCACTAAATAGTGTAGCAACAACTTAGATCAGTTAGTGTGAGATACAGACTGCGACAAACTGAAAGCAGCCATGTACTCCAAGTTAAACTATGTGAATAGCAAGTGGTACTTTGAGACAGCTGAAGGAACAATAAATTACAGCCAAATGGTACATTTGAAACACAGGGAAAAATACAGTGAGTCTAAGTATGTGACTTACACTTCCAACTCTGCAGTGTTGATTTAGGGTGGAAAACACAAAGGTCAAGGAGACAGAGCAAAACAAATGCAGTGTTAATTCCAGAAATATCACAGCAGCTTATTCAATCTTCAGTGTTTGTTGTGTAAAACATATTGATTTTGTAAATTCTTCTCAGGCTGAAATTTCGGCTACAAAGACCTTGTGGTTATTTGCAATACAAGTACCTCCAGATAAATAAAACTACCCCACACCCCTGGAAAGACCCTGTTAAAAAGAAAAACCCAACAACTAAGTTTGTAAAAAACAATGTGTGCATTTTATGACACGCCTGAAATGTACAGCTAATGTTGTGTTCAACTATATTTAGTAAGAGTGTTCATTGTGTCAAACATGATTCAGTAAATATAAAGAAAGTACAGATCAATGTAGCAAAAGCAGAAGTATTATTCAGGTTGACGTTCTTACTTCGTTTTGGACAAGGAGCCCATGATGATCAGCCCAATTGAAGAAGATGGAGAAAACGGTAAGGTATCGTGAAGTGGTTTGCAGGTGGATGGAAAGAAAAGGAGAAACCATTACAGTTGTGCAACAATACAGAGGTTGTTATGGTCATGCAGAACACTGTAATTTACTAAGTAAACATCTATTCATCAAGTACTGTGTTGAATTTCTGTTGTATTGACAAAATGTATCCATAGTACAGAAAAATCAGGACTTTCACAACAACGTTTTCTTGTTGTGAAAGACAGGTAACACATGTTAATAGAGCTGTGTGAGTGTGTGTAACTAAATGTGTCAACAGTCAACCATGGTGGTGACTGTGGCCAAGACAGACAAGCTTATTAATATCATTAAAGAATGTATTACATGAAATATAATGCTTACATGATGAAGCAATCGTGTGTGTAATAGAATCATCTAACATGTCTTTAGAGGAAGGAAAAGTCAATTCCCCTGTTTAATAAGTGAAAATGTGTCATGCTCTGAATTAATACATGATGTGTAACATGATGGTAGAAAACAAGGAAAAGCTGAGTTAAGATATTGTGCATAGTTGTAACATCAGCACACTATTAGCTCAGCTTGTTCTCCAGCAGTAAACAATGATAAGGAAGTGACAAGTTTTGTGTCATATACAGTTGTCCTCCTAATTTTACATATCCTGGAGAATGTCTCAGCAGAATCAGAAATTGTCCACTTGTTAACACAGGCTGAACACAACAGTTAGAAATATAATTACGTACAGCTCTCTCTATAACTGTGAAAGTCCGTTACTTTTGAAAGACGGAGAGTTATTAGAATCAGACAGTCACAAGTATTTACAGTTACCCCAAATAACTAAAGATATGTAAAGATATGTGTATCAACCTTTGTAATTATTATTAAGCCAAACAGTCAAGGTTCAATAACCTGTACATTAGGGCAATTTTGGTGATTGTGGTTAACACTGAGATTTGAAAAGGGCATGAAATGGCTTCATGTGACCACTAGCTGTAAATAAGGCAAAAGTTTTGCACATGATGAAATGGCCTTGTATCAAATTTTTCAACAATAGTCAATATGTTAGAAGTCCTGCACAAGTATGTAAAGTTATGACCTGAACTGTAGCTGCTCATATTTAAGTTAGTACAGTCATTGCTACTGTAGCATTATCTGCTGAGATGTCATTTTTGTCCTAATTTTCGACAGCATGACCACGTACATTATATGAAAACAGTGGATCAACTTGAATTGCATCTAAGTTTGTATACGAAAACGTCACATGTTCTACAGTGGTTGACACTCGCTATCAATAAGGCGGACACGCTGACGTCCGACCGCGGCGGTGGTAGGCAGCTATGGTGGGAACACACGACCACTGCGATATTAACCTAAATGTGTCTATGGCGTGTTTGATTATGCAGTGCAGCTAACACCATCAACACCATGCTTTGATTATCATTGCATGTATGAATGTAGACAATAAGAGTAGGTTTTTGTTTATAATACCTCATCCGCTGAAACGTTTTGTAGTCAAGTGTTACACACGAAGAAGGACATTTAGCTTGGTTTAGTTCAACTGCCGTGACTGCAAACGTCCCTCTAAAGTGATGATCAGCAACAGTGAGCGTCGGCTAAACATAGCTACAGACTGACAAGCTGCAAAACATATATCGAGCCTCCTGAGCAGACTTGTAGTCGTAATAAACATCACACTGTAATGAAATGACTTTGTAAGAAAGCAAGAGGGAGAGACAAAAGTAATGCAACTCACCTTCGAGAACGGAGTTCAGAATGAGACAAAATCTCGTGAAGCCACAGCATGAGGCTTTAGTGAGGCGTTCAGGGCCGGTCGGACAACTGGACCCCACTGTCGTGAGCTATAGACTGATACACGTGTTGTGTCATGTCTGCACATGAATGTCAGAACCACAGAAATGCTGGCTTTCAGGAATTCAGAAAAGTAAAAAGTGTCCATTAATGTTGCTCCAACCTTATGTATAGATGGAATGAAGCACGTTCAATCAGCACTTTATCTGAGTGTTGACATTGATACAGGGATGTGCATATTCTGCACACAGTATTTAAGGATTGCACTGATTGTGAAATGTCCCGTACATGTTAAAAATGTGTATCCATTAAATGGCTCAGATGAGCACAACACATGCTTATAAAGGTATGTACAATGCCGACTCGCTGAAGACGTCAGTCTACATCAACGTGTCTGTCTCTCTCCCGCACGCATCACGTATGCTGTCATCATAGAGGATATAATAACAGGAAAGTGGACAAGCCTAAAAATTGTAGAAATATTTTTGAATTTTGTAAAGTAAGAGTGGAGTCTGTAAGTGGAAGTCTGCAGAATCTGTAGAATGTCAAAGCTGAAGCAGTTTTCAGCATAACTGCAAAAATGTCCTATTCATCTAAATGTAAAACAAATGTTTGAAAAAGTTAATATTTAGAAAAGTGTAACAGTAAAAACTGTTGAAAAAGATAGAAGCAGTTCAGCTGTACATGCAGATTTTGTCGAAACTGTAATGAGTAACAGAAATGTAAACTATGTTATCATATGTTATCATTATTATCATCATTATTATTATCCGACTTTATTCTTCTTCTTCTTCTTCTTTTTCTTCTTCTTCTTCTTCTTCTTCTTCTTCTTCTTCTTCCCTCAACTATTTGGACCTTTTCACAGCTTTCAAATTTGCACAGATTTTCACAGAAAAAAATTGAGCAGTGCAGCATGTTGATGAGATTTGCGCTTGTATTTTTCACATGTGTAACTGTTACAGTCTTTACAGTAAAAATGATTTTCTGCAGATTTTTTGCATTGAAGTCAACGGGAGATTTTTGCAGGTCTGCTGAAAAGTGCTTCAACTTTCAGGCTGTACAGCTTCGGCATACTTCCACCTACAGACTTCATTCTTGCTTTGACAGATTCACTGATCTCACAACTATTTTTACATGCGTTCAGCTTTTTGCTGTCTTCTACAGTTTTTGAGATATCACTGTTTAAGCAACACTAAGTTTGGAGGATTTCTCTGTTCTTAGAGCGTGTCACGTGACCTGTTAGAGTGTGAGCTCCGCCTAAAAATTCCAAAGTTTCTAGCGAATAAACTGCAATAAAAGATTCAAACTTTGTTCCACAGATATGATTTATACATCAAAATAAAGGTACACTTCTCCTCTATCAGCTGAAATTTGTTTCAACCTCGACATTGACATCATTTTGTCTCAGTGAGCCTCAGAGCCATGGGTATCCCGCAAAGTCCTTCGTCTACTCCAATTGAAATTTTCTTCCCCAGAGAGCTGATCGCTTCACTTTGAAGCCTGTTTTTAAACTGCTCTCCCGTCAACATTTTCTACAGTACAGACATGAAACTTGCATCAATCTTTTCAGGAGATTCTTGGGATGCTCAGTCCTTTTTTTGATAGCTATCACGGTTTTGGCACAGCATTAGCCTGTATACCCGGAAGTACCCAGCTTATGTAATGATGCATACAGCATCATTACATAGTGTGCTGCTGTGTCGGTGGGTGTATCATCGTAAAGTATCCGATCTGTTGGCTAAGCGGTTAGCACAATAGGTAGATTATCCAGAGACTGGGGTTCGATTCTTGGTAGAGGTTATCTTATACTACCATGCATATTTCAGAAAATACATAAACACGCATGCTACTCATTACAGTCTTTGCCATTTTACTCCTCAAAATTTACGCCTGCCAGCTGTCACGCATTACTCGTTAGACCCACACATTTCATTGGCGTATCACCACCTTCGTCTGCTCATCTTCTCAGTGTACAGCGTCATGACACAGACATGCGAGAAGGATTCTGGGAAATGTAGGCAGAAGTACGCCGACACCATACGACAGTGCCGAGTCCACTCCAAGCACTGCTGTCACACAAAACACTGCTCGCCATGTATTTTCACATCGATATTGAATGTGACACGAGCTCCGTCTCTTCATGTTACTGCTTTGCAAAGTCAGCTGGCCTTCGTCCTCACTGTCCAGCCTAATGACACAGACATGCGCAAAGGATTGTGGGAAATGTAGGCTGATGTAGGCCGACAGCTTCACTTTCAAGCCGATTTTTAAAATCCTTTTGTGTCAACATTTTCTACAGTACAGACACGAAGCTTACGTCAATCGTTCAGCTGATTCTTGTGATGCTCACGGTGCAGTCCTTTTTTTGGTAGCTATCACGGTTTTGGCACAGCATTAGGTCGTATACCCAGAAGTCCCCAGCTTTATCGTCGACCAACATTAAATGTCACACTGCCTCTGCCTCTTCATGTTAGTGCTTTGCAAAGTCAGCAGGCAGAGCAGCTCCTCTTCCTCATCCTCAGTCTACAGCGTCATGACAGAGAAGTGGAAAACAATGCGCAAGGTTAGTGAGAAATGTAGGCTTTCACATTCATTTCACAAGAAAATACTACGCGGCAGTGCGCTCGACTCTGACAGCTCTGACGCCCGCGGACATTCTGCACGGACTCTGCTCTACAGTCCGCCAGACTCTGGCTGCATACGCAGGTATACACCATATACCCACTAGAAAACGCCCCGAAATACCATATAACCACTACAAAACGCCCAAGGATACGTATAGCAGCATGCTTGTGTGACTTTCACTTTCTCTCAGCGTGTGTGTGTGTGCGCGCTCCTCCGTCTGCCGGTGAGCGTAATGACGCAGATAGACGCACATCGCAGGGACAGTGAGGGACCATCAGTTACTCTGTGTGATTTTATCATTCACACGGTGTCTTGACAGCTCACGTGCCCGGTTTAAGTGAACACAAAGACTTCAAAAACTGACGAGTCAGCCTTTCATTAATCAAAACTCTACATTCTTCAGCAGTCCAGCTCTTGTTTTCACTCACTCACTGTTTTCTAAATAATAAATTCATCCTGAGGGATCCTCCATCACTTATTCTCCATGATATCAGAACAATCTTTGAAGGATCAAGCTTCAAATACAGTCTACTGGTGCAGCGGTTCCCAACCTGTGGGTTGAGGCCCATTGTGGGTCTCAGAGCTGTTTTCAGTGGACGGTGTATTAATCTGGTCAAATTGCGGTAAAAATGTCTTCAGTGTATGGAGGCCCTAAGAGGACAAACATCATCAGAGTATGTCAGATTATACCCACTAGAATAAACCAGACTACACACAAATATTACACAGTTTTACATTTCTCTACTCAGATATTCCTGTCCAGATTTACAAATCATTTATGTAGGCTATTATTACTTTGAGTTTGATGTTCAAGTATACATTTGTTGATTTAAAAATTAAGTAGTGACAACTTTGACTTAGATGTTAACTTGAGCAGATCCAGTTTCTAATGACATTCTGACCGTTAATGTCCACTCCTTATTGTCCTCCAATGAAAATCACCACTGTTTACATTAATGTTCAAATCAGATGCTTTTATACTGGATAGTTTATAGTGTTGTGGACTTGTAGCCTACAGATTGATGCCAAAACATTTTTCAGTTACTAAAGTAAAATGTAATCTAGGCTAATTATGCATATTCAGTTGCACTTCATAATTTAACCCTTTAAAGCCTGAATGCACAAATAATAGCCAGAACATTCTTTTTTTTTTTTTTGGAGCTGAAATGTTTATTTCACTTCCTACTGAAATCCAACAAAGCCACAATTCCATAACATTTATCATATATATATTTTTAGCGGCAGAGTTGCTGACTCTCCCTCCGGTGGCCCGGGTCCAAATTCTGGCAAAGGCAGTTGTACTTTTCAACTGTGTGTCCAATACAGACTGCTGATTACTACAGCTCCTTGCTGTATGCATCTGGCTGCTGTCCTCTCAGTCTGGATGTCACAGGTTGTCAGTCATTCAACCTTTCACTTCCATACAACTTTATTCTTTTATGTCTTTACAATGCAAATTTGATAACATATTTCACACTTCTGCTACTGACTACAATCTATGTCATTTTAGCCCTAACAAATTTTACTCTTTCAATCATAGATTACAACTTCTTCATGGTGGCCAAACATTTATACAGCTTTCTGCAATTTCCTTTCACGTTTATTCATTTTCAGCTTTCTTTCACAACTGTAACCATTTTTATTACACAGTTCCCACATTTGCAGCTATGCTTCACTGCTTCCAACTACTTTATGTCACATTTTCACATTTTCAGCTTTGTTTGCATTGCTTTTAGCCATTTCATTTCACAGTTCCAGCATTCAGACTCAGCATTTCAACGCATTTGCTGCAAGGAAATGCAATATTTCTAGTTATTATTATTGTTATCATTATTATATGTGCATTGTAAACGGGGGTACAGTGAAAATCGAACGGAAGCGAGAGCTTGAATAAGTGAAAAGCTGCAACGTCCAGACTGAAAAGGAAAGCATTCAGGTGCTTTGATAATCAACAGTCTGTCATGGATAAAGCAGTTGAAAAGTGATTGAGCCTGCTGCGGGACGTAAACCGAGAACACCTGCAGCACAGTCCGCTGCTCTACCGCTGTGACACACAGCGGCAAAGTGCTCGTATGGTGACCATAGCATTTAACAATCTCTGTTATGTGTGTACAGCTCGGGGTACGTGAAGCTGGTTACTTCCGGGTAACCAAGTGGTCGCTGAACCAAAACGGTAATAGCTATCCAAAAAAGGACTGCACCGTGAGCATCACAAGAATCTCCTGAAAAGATTGATGTAGGTTTCATGTCTGTACTGTAGAAAATGTTGACACGAGAGCAGTTTAAAAACAGGCTTCAAAGTGAAGCGATCACCTCTCTGGGGTAGACTATTACAATGGGAACGGACGGAGGACTTTGCGGGATACCCGTGGCTCTGAAGCTCACTGAGACAAAACGATGTCAATGTCGACATTGAAACAAATTTCATCTGAAAGAGGAGAAGTGTAGCTTCATTTTGATGTATAAATCATATCTGTGAATTAAAGCTTGAGGCTTTTATTGCAGTTTATCCGCTAGAAATTTTGGAATCTTTAGACGAAGCTCACGCTCTAACAGGTCTCGTGACACGCTCTAAGAACAGAGAAATCCTCCAAACTTAGTGTTGCTTAAACAGTGATATCTCAAAAACTGTAGAAGACAGCAAAAAGCTGAACGCATGTAAAAATAGTTGAGAGATCAGTGAATCTGTCAAAGCAAGAATGAAGTCTGTAGGTGGAAGTATGCCGAAGCTGTACAGCCTGAAAGTTGAAGCACTTTTCAGCAGACCTGCAAAAATCTCCCATTGACTTCAATGCAAGATATCTGCAGAAAATCATTTTTACTGTAAAGACTGTAACAGTTACACATGTGAAAAATACAAGCGCAAATCTCCTGAACATGCTGCACTGCTCAATTTTTTTCTGTGAAAATCTGTGCAAATTTGAAAGCTGTGAAAAGGTCCAAAAAGTTGAGGGAAGAAGAAGAAGAAGAAGAAGAAGAAGAAAGTCGGATAACAATATGTTGAAATGCTGACTCAGCATTTGAACATAATAAAGTCGGATAACAATATGTTGAAATGCTGACTCAGCATTTCAACATAACTAGAAAAATTGCATTTCCTTGCAGCAAATGCGTTGAAATGCTGAGTCTGAATGCTGGAACTGTGAAATTTAATGGCTAAAAGCAATGCAAACAAAGCTGAAAATGGGACATAAAATAGTTGGAAGCAGAGAAGCACAGCTGCAAATGTGGGAAATGTGTCATAAAAATGGTTACAGTTGTGATAGAAAGCTGAAAATGAATAAACGTGAAAGGAAATTGCAGAAAGCTTTATAAATGTTTGGCCACCATGTAGAAGTTGTAATCTATGATTAAAAGAGTAAAATCTGTTAAGTCTAAAATGACAAAGACTGTAATCAGTAGCAGAAGTGTGAAATATGTTAACAAATTTGCATTGTAAAGACATAAAAGAATAAAGTTGTATGGTAGTGAAAGGTTGAATGACTGACAACCTGTGACATCCAGACTGAGAGGACAGCAGCCAGATGCATACAGCAAGGAGCTGTAGCAATCAGCAGTCTGTGTTGGACACACAGTTGAAAAGTACAACTGCCTTTGCCAGAATTTGAACCCGGGCCACCGGAGGGAGAGTCAGCAACTTTGCTGCTAAAAATATATATATATGTTAAATGTTATGGAATTGTGGCTTTGTTGGATTTCAGTAGGAAGTGAAATAAACATTTCAGCTCCAAAAAAAAAAAAGAATGTTCTGGCTATTATTTGTGCATTCAGGCTTTAAAGGGTTAAATTATGAAGTGCAACTGAATTTGCATAATTAGCCTAGATTACATTTTCCTTAAGTAACTGAGAAATGTTTTGGCATCAATCTGTAGGCTACAAGTCCACAACATTATGAACTATCCAGTATAAAAGCATCTGACTTGAACATTAATGTAAACAGAGGTGATTTTCATTGGAGGACAATAAGGAGTGGACATTAACGGTCAGAATGTCATTAGAAACTTGATCTGCTCAAGTTAACATCTAAGTCAAAGTTGTCACTACTTCATGTTTAAATCAACAAATGTATACTTGAACATCAAAATCAAAGTAATAATAGCCTACATAAATGATTTGTAAATCTGGACAGGAATATCTGAGTAGAGAAATGTAAAACAGTGTAATATTTGTGTGTAGTCTGGTTTATTCTAGTGGGTATAATCTGACATACTCTGATGATGTTTGTCCTCTTAGGGCCTCCATACACTGAAGACATTTCTACCGCAATTTGACCAGATTAATACACCGTCCACTGAAAATAGCTCTGAGACCCACAATGGGCCTCAACCCACAGGTTGAGAACCGCTCCACTAGTAGACTGTATTTGAAGCTTGATCCTTCAAAGATTGTTCTGATATCATGGAGAATAAGTGATGGAGGATCCCTCAGGATGAATTTATTATTTAGAAAACAGTGAGTGAGTGAAAACAAGAGCTGGACTGCTGAAGAATGTAGAGTTTTGATTAATGAAAGGCTGACTCGTCAGTTTTTGAAGTCTTTTGTTCACTTAAACCGGGCACATGAGCAGTCAAGACACCGTGTGAATGATAAAATCACACAGAGTGACTGATGGTCCCTCACTGTCCCTGTGATGTGCGTCTATCTGCGTCTTTACGCTCACCGGCAGACGGAGGAGCGCGCACACACACACACGCTGAGAGAAAGTGAAAGTCACACAAGCATGCTGCTATACGTATCCTTGC
Source organism: Cetoscarus ocellatus (assembly GCA_037902135.1). Taxonomy (NCBI): domain Eukaryota; kingdom Metazoa; phylum Chordata; class Actinopteri; order Labriformes; family Labridae; genus Cetoscarus; species Cetoscarus ocellatus. Next base: position 21,352 of record JBAMNC010002072.1, read on the forward strand.
GCATTTTGTAGTGGTTGTATGGTATTTCGGGGCATTTTCTAGTGGGTATATGGTGTATACCTGCGTATGCAGCCAGAGTCTGGCGGACTGTGAGCAGAGAGGAATGTCCGCGGGCGTCAGAGCTGTCAGAGTCGAGCGCACTGCCACGTAGTATTTTCTTGTGAAATGAATGTGAAAGCCTACATTTCTCACTAACCCTTGCGCATTGTTTTCCACTTCTCTGTCATGATGCTGTAGACTGAGGACTAGGAAGAGGAGCTGCTCTGCCTGCTGACTTTGCAAAGCACTAACATGAAGAGGCTGAGGCAGTGTGACATTTAATGTTGGTTGATGATAAAGCTGGGGACTTCCGGGTATATGACCTAATGCTGTGCCAAAACCGTGATAGCTATCAAAAAAAGGACTGCACCGTGAGCATCCCAAGAATCTCCTGAAAAGATTGATGTCAGTTTCATGTCTGTACTGTAGAAAATGTTGACACGAGAGCAGTTTAAAAACGGGCTTCACAGTGAAGCGATCAGCTCTCTGGGAAAGACAGTTTCAATTGGAGGAGATGGGGGACTTTATGGGATACCCGTGGCTCTGAAGCTCACTGAGACAAAACAATGTCAATGTCGACATTGAAACAAATTTCATCTGAAAGAGGAGAAGTGTAGCTTCATTTTGATGTATAAATCATATCTGTGGAACAAAGTTTGAATCTTTTATTGCAGTTTATCCGCTAGAAATTTTGGAATTTTTAGACGAAGCTCACGCTCTAACAGGTCTCGTGACACGCTCTAAGAACAGAGAAATCCTCCAAACTTAGCGTTGCTTAAACAGTGATATCTCAAAAACTGTAGAAGACAGCAAAAAGCTGAACGCATGTAAAAATAGTTGAGAGATCAGTGAATCTGTCAAAGCAAGAATGAAGTCTGTAGGTGGAAGTATGCCGAAGCTGTACAGCCTGAAAGTTGAAGCACTTTTCAGCAGACCTGCAAAAATCTCCCATTGACTTCAATGCAAGATATCTGCAGAAAATCATTTTTACTGTAAAAACTGTAACAGTTAAACATGTGAAAAATACAAGCCCAAATCTCCTGAACATGCTGTACTGCTCAATTTTTTTCTGTGAAAATCTGTGCAAATTTGAAAGCTGTGAAAAGGTCCAAATAGTTGAGGGAAGAAGAAGAAGAAGAAGAAGAAAAAGAAGAAGAAGAAGAAGAAAGTCGGATAACAATATGTTGAAATGCTGACTCAGCATTTCAACATAATTACAATTTCTTCATGGTGGCCAAACATTTCTACAGCTTTCTGCAATTTTTTTTGCATTTTCAGCTTTCTTTCACAACTGCAACCATTTTTATTACACATTTCCCACATTTGCAGCTGTGCTTTACTGCTTCCAACTATTTTATGTCACATTTTCACATTTTCAGCTTTGTTTGCATTGTTGTTCTAGTTTTAGTTTAGCAGTGGCAGCAAAAAAGCATCTGGTTTCACAAAGTCCAAGTACAGGTACAGTACACCATCTCTTGCTTTAAAATTAGGGCACTCTATAAAGGCTGTATGTTACATTGTAGTTGGGCAACATGTAAAGGCTGAAAATGAAGTGGCTGCTAGCAGAGTGAGGAGCTTCTTGGGCTTGGTATCTGCAGAGAGGGACATCTATGTGTCATGCTGTGCACGAACAAACTTTGAAGAAAAATGGAACGAAAATGAAACAATCCCACTCACAGAGGATTTTATGAAGCTTCAATGCATGTTTAAGTCCACAGAGGAGAAGGCAAAAGAGAAACTTTTGGAAGGTCCTAATCCCAGTGCGTAGAAGACTCTCAGTGAGTGCCTTCTTTCACAAGTCATTCTTTTTAACCGAAGGCAGCAAGGTGAAGCAGCAAAGATGCCTCTGCTTACTTACAGGGACAGAGCTAAAGAGGAACCAAATGAGGATGGACAGGCTGGCTTTGTGACCATTGTTAGCCAGATGTTTCAAGAGTTTGACTGTGCTGGCTTCACTCTGCTCTTTGGTCGGATTGCAAATCATAAGGTCATCTACATACTGTAACAAGGCAGTGCCTGGAGAGAGAACAAGGGATTCAAGACTTTGTCTTAGAGCCTCATTGTAAATGGTGGGGCTTTCACAGTAACCTTGGCACAGGCGAGTGAATGTGTATCCTTTTCCACTGAAGTTGAAAGTAAAACAGAATTGACTATCTGGATGTACTGGAACGCTAAAGACAGTATTTGAAAGGTCTACCACTGAAAAGAATTTTGCATTAGGTGGGACCTGAGACACGATAGTGTAAGGGTTTGGAACATTTGGGGCTCTAGGCTGCACTGATGCATTTACTGCTTGCAGGTGTTGAACAAAACGCTGTTGGTTGGTTGATCTTTGTCTCTGATTTTCTTGACAGGGAACAAAGGTGTGCACGCTGGAGAGTCATCACAGGAAACAATAACTCCTGCTGCTTTAAGAGACTCAAAAAAAAGAGTTTCTGGTAAAAACCATGTCCTGGCTAAATGGTTGGGCTGGCCTGAGAAATTCAACTCATGGAGTGTGAAGACGACATTATTGATGTTTAAAAAGGGGGGTGTAATCAGGTTTACTCATCATAAGTAAAATCTTACAGCAGAGTCAAGACAGAGTATCATGGATACAAAAAATCGATTTTATGTGATGTTGCCTAGTAATGCTTCAACAAACGTATATCCAAATAACAAAATATGGAACTATCGGACAAAATTAGCAAAACCAATTGTTTTGACCAAACCGCTTGAAGTAGGACTGATAGAGGTTCAATATCCAAGGAATTGGTTAACATTCTCACCAAGTGAAGGACAGGTGAGTGTTGTCAATATTAAAACAAATAAGGAAACCATAATAACATTGTCCCCTGGGCATGATGATACCGTACAAAGAATAGTGAAAGAATTTAATTCAAAATGCATCGTCACAAGTGCCACAGCACGTATAAATCTACACTACAATCCTTTAACAAATCATATTTTCATCACTGGCACTAAAGGATTAGCCTTAACATTTAGAGGCAGACTTGCTGAAATTTTGGGATTTGATCCCGAAAACCCTTTCACTGTGCAAGACATAGCTATTTATAAACAACCGTCCGGAGCACCTTACCCTGCAGAGATTTGTGGAGGGAGTTATATTATTTTTGTTTATACCAGTTATTGTGGATTACAAACTAGTGGGTAACAGTCACGTACCCCAACTGAGGTGTATAAATGTCTGATGAAGAACGTCATGCCCACTTTAACTTACGACAAGCCTCACTACACATTGTTGTCCAAGACAGTTATAGATGACATTGAAATCTTCCTAAAAAACGACCAAAACAAACATATACCATTTCAATACGGAAATTAAATAAATAAACTACACTTCTGACCGGTGAGCCGTGGTTTCTGAGAGACAAACATTTTTTCAAAATGAGCCGAAGTCCTTACAACCCGTGATGATGATAGGTACATGTCATACTACATGAACCAGGCAGGTGGTGATTTGCCAGGATTTATTGGTGCCAGTACACAGTATGGACAGGGACTGGGAGGCATATTTCATACATTGTTCAGGACGGCTGTACCATTGTTGAAAAGAGGATTTAACATTGCAAAACCTCATCTAAAAACGGCTGCTACAGGTATAATGGGGGATGTGGTCTCTAACAGCCTGTTGGTTGGACCTGTTTACCGTTCCATACACACAGACATCCATTGAAAAGTCAACATATGTGAAAATACCTCCTGTTTCAGCCATAACCGACATGGGACCTGTGGAATTTTGTGTCTGCAAGTGAAGAGGATTACCTCGATCTTAATGACCCTTATCTGTTTACACGTGTGAAGATTACAAATGCAGATGGTACAAACTTGGCCAATGATGTTGACGTGGGATTCATAAACTATCCTGGATGCACACTTTTCTCACAGGTTGATATTACACTGGGAGACAGACTCATTACCCAGTCCTCCAACACATATCCCTATAGGGGTATAATTGAGTGTTTAATTATGGGAAGGACACACTGGATACCCAGTTTAGTCCAGGGTTGTTTCGTAAAGATACTGTCACTTTAGAGATAATCAAGGACTAAGGACCGGGGGGGATATACGCGACACAGTTGCACTGTGGAGTTAATTGCTCCAATACATGCTGATTTGTTCTTTCAGGAAAAACCTTTTGTTCAATGGTGTTATTGCTTTGAAATTCATATGATCAAAAGACGAGTTCTGTCTAATGACGGGAGGAAATCTACAGTACCATGCTCAGATCATGTCTGCTAGCCTGTTTATAAACAAGGTTTCTGTAGCCCCCGGTGTCAGATTGGCACACAGCAGAGCCTTACAACATACTAATGCTAAGTATACTATTGACAGAGTGTGCATTAAAACTCATTCTATACCTGCAGGAACAAGGGTGTCCACACAGGACAACCTGTTTATGGGACAGATCCCGAAATTCATTATTGTGGGATTTTTTGACAACGAGGGCTACACAGGGAGCTACACCCGTAAGCCATTCAATTTTGAACATTATGATACAGAGTTTATCAGTTTGTATGCGGATGGTCAGTCTGTCCCAGCAAAGCCCTTCCAACCGCTGTCTCAACAAGATCAGTTTACAAGGGAGTATTATCAGCAGACAAATGCCAAAGTCCCTCCGAGCCAAGTCTCAAGTCGAGTCGAGTCATTTGGGTCCAAGTCTCAAGCAAGTCCCAATTTTTTATGCTGTGGGCAAGTGAAGTCAAGTCACGGTTATGTCAAGTCCCTCACCATTGTTCCCCAGCCTAAAAAAGCTCTCATGTTTAGATCTTGAAGAGAGAAACCTTATCTTTCTCAGGTCAGTGTTAAAAAAGAGCATGCAGACTAATCTGTATGGATTAAAGCAGCATAAAGCTGTTCATTTATCCATTACAACATTACATGTCTGATGATTTAGACTGAGGAAGATAGAAAAGGCTACATTTCATGAAAGAAATGGCATGTTTGCTACATAAAAATATGTTTATTTGGAACATTTTGCAATATTTAAATTGCAGGCTCAAACTGCCTTTCTGACATTTTTTTGAAGTGTATTTTTTTAGAGGTAGCTTCCTTAACAAAGGCAAACAAAGTTACAGTATGAATGAACAGTGCAAAGTGCTTCTGTAAACAGCACACAGCAAAGACTTATATAAAAATGACATTTAACTTAAGAGATATCAGAATATTTTAAAAATTAGCACTCTAAAAGGAAATAAGAGCTGGGGAAATGCAACCTTTCCCAAGTAAAATCAGTGCTTTGGGGGGGTTCATGGTCCGTCGTTCAGGATCATCTATATTAATCACTTTGTTTATTCACTCATCTATCTATCTATATTAATCATTTTTCATTTATTCATTCATCTGTCTTTCTTTCTATATTAATCATTTTCTGTTAATTTTTTCATTCAACTATCTATTTATCTGTCCATCCAGTGATGTAATCTGGTTTATTCTAGTGGGTTTACTCTGACATACTCTGATGGATGTTTGTCCTCTTAGGGCCTCCATACACTGAAGACATGTTTGTCACAGTTTTACCTGATTATACACCGTCCACTGAAAACAGCTCTGGGACCCACTTTTAGGCCTCCACCCACAGGTTGAGAACCGCAGCACTAGTAGCTTGATCTTTCAAAGACTGTTCTGATATCATGGAGAATAATGTCCCTTTTCCATTAGCCTGACTCTACCCTGCTCTACTCTACTCGCTTTGGTCTGCTTTTCCACCAGCCTGGTTCCCTACCCAGCGGGGGCGGGGTCGCCGTGAAACAGCTGAGCAACACTGCGTTCATGTCATTTTGAGCGCGACACGACAACCAAAACAATGGAGGACTTGGAGGCAATAGTATGAGTTTGGGCAGTTTCCGGATCCGGTCGGACAACTCGAGGCGGTGAAAATGAACACAGTAAATCTATCACAAATATTTTTAGGAAATTTTGGTGGATTGTGGAATTGGTGGTGGGCATAATCTGGTGTGTGAATGGCTCATGATGGCTACTCAGGGTCTAGAGGAAGAGGATGATATGGAGTTTAGGAGCTGGACACCAGTGGCGAGTGGGAGAGGATGGGGAAAAGAGAAAAGTGGGAGAGAGGAATTAGGCGGGTATGGAAGCCAAAACAGCAAGCGAGTGTTGGAGGAAAATAGCTCAGATGAAGGCAGCAGTAGAGTAGTGAGGAAGAAGGTTTTGATAGGAGAATTCAAAGTTATAATAAGATTCAGTAAGGAAGATGAACAACTTAATCTAAGCCCGGTTATGCTGTCAAGGGAACTGAGAAAGAAGCTCGGGGAGGTGGAAGTGGCGAAAACTTTGAGAGATGGAAACCTGCTGATAGGGGGAAAGGGGAGCAGGATTAAAAGACTGCAGCGAACTTATAATAGGGAAAGGATGGATAGTTTATCTGTCCTCCTTGAGTTTGAGGATCCTCTTCTCCCAGAAAGAGTTAAGGTGGGATGTATGAGTTTCCCGGTGAGGCCATATAGCTCACCTCCACTCAGATGTTACAAATGCCTGAGATATGGGCACATTGCAGCAGTCTGCAAAGGAAAGCAAAGGTGTTCTAAATGTGGAGGGGATCACAGAATTGAGGAATGCAGAGATGAGGGGCAGGACAAATGCTGTAATTGTGGAGGACAACACCAAGTAACATACGGTGGTTGTGAAATGAGGAAGAAGGCTGTTGAAATCCAACATGTCAAAACAGTGTATAACATCAGTTACGCCGAGGCAGTGAAAAAAGTACAACAACAAAAAGGAAGGAATGAACCTGATAAAATGAACCAAACCTAGGGACCAGACAGAGACCAGACATGCAAAACAAATGCACTGACAGTTGATAAAATGATGCTATTTATAGCATACGTGATCAACTGCTCGGACCAAGTAAAGCACAAAACAGAGAAAATCAAAGTCATTGCTAAAGGAGCGGAGAAGTTTTTGGGAATCAAAGATGTATCATGGGAACAAATAAATAAAAGGCTGGAAAGAGAGGGGAAGATCAGGGGATAAGATAATCTGATTATTTTACAATGGAACGCAAGAAGCTTAATATCAAATGGCCAAGAATTCAAAGGTTACATTAGCTTTCTAGAAAGGAAACCAGAAATCATATGCATTCAAGAAACATGGCTGAAACCAACCATAGATTTTATCATTAAAGGATATCATAGCATCCGTAGAGGTAGAGAACAGGGGAATGGGGGAGGGTATATCATTTTTGTGAAACAAGAAATACAATATAGGGTTTTGGGTAAAGGAAGAGAGCTGGAATATGTAGTGGTAGAAATTTGGACAAGAGAAGGGAACTTGTAAATAGTTAATTACTACAATCCATGCAATAAAATATCAATGGAAGTATTAGCTGAACTTTCTGAATATCTTGAGGGGAAAGTAATCTGTTGTGGAGATTTTAATAGCCATAGTACATTGTGGGGTAATTGTAATGACAACAATGGAATAATAATAGAAGAACTTATGGAAGACAAAAATCTAGTTTGTCTAAATGATGGAAGAGCAACAAGATTTAATGCCAGAACCGGATCAGAGTCCGCCATAGATCTGACATTAGTGTCAGATTCATTGGCAGGGGTATGTTCATGGGAAGTGGAGAGAGAAACAACAATAGGAAGTGACCATTATCCTATTATGATAGAAGCAGGCCTCGATATAGAAGAAGAAGAGTTGAACACAGCAAAGAAATGGTCGTTCAGTTAGGCAGACTGGGAGAAATTTAGATATATAAGTGATCAAGGAATTCAGAAAGTAAACATGAAAGACAATGTTGATGATATTAACTTGTATTTTTGTCACGTTATTTTAGAAGCAGCAGAGCAGTCCATTAAAAAGAAAGGAGGTAAGAATAAAAGGAAGATCGTACCATGGTGGACAAATGAGTGTGACAAAGTAATTAAGTGTTGCAATAAAGCTTTCAGAATGCTAAAAAGGAATCACAGTTTCCAGAATCTTATTGAATATAAAAGGATACAAGCAAAGGTAAGGAGAACTATTAAAGATATGTTAAAGGTTTTGTTCTATTTGGAAGAAGGCACAAGTCCAGATTAGATCGGTTAGCCAACCATTTATTGACAATATGTGAAACAATACAAAGGTTAGTAAAATCACTCAGCTGAGCACTCGGCTCTGCACCTCCAGACAAAGTGTGCAGCTTCCACTCCAAAAACAAAAAACCATTCTGCATGGTGTAACAACATTTTATACACAGCAAATGGGTGGGACAGTTCTAGTTTACCTTACAACAGAATATTTTGACAGTTGAAGTGTGATGAATCTCGTGATTATTTTCCTTACCCAGGTCAGTTCAACCTGAACTCAATGTTTGCCTTTAATATTAACTGCAGGTGTGAGTATGCAGTCATTAGGGAGTCAAAGCTTGGTGAGGTTGTTTTCCTTTCAACACATTCTCAAACATCCAAATAAAAGAACCAAAGTAAAACACAAGATCTTATACACTTCAGGCTTAGGAGGTGACATCATAGGTAATGTTGAAATCAAACCTCGTGACTGATTTCATAAGATATGTCTGCCATGAAAAGGTCAATCACAGTACAGGGGGTTAACAGTAGGTACTTTCACTTTAGCTAAGTCAGCATAATAGCAGGAACTAAAAATATCAGACAGGAAACAAGAGCACAGTTCATTTTGTAAAATGTAACTTTCTTAGCTGAAGCAGTAAAAACATGAAATCATTAAATCAGTGTTAGCATGAATTGATATTTCTGGATAAATGTTAGCATTAACTCGTAAATAATCAGCAACTTCCCCCTTTTTAAACAATTATATTGTTTAAACCTATATGTATGCATAAGGCCTATAAAGCTGAAGCGTCCTATAAAATGATATTGTGTCAGACAGAGTGAAAACCTCACGGATGCTAAATAAGCCTACATGAGATCATACAAGCCTAAATAACATCTTAGTAAGGCAAAAGTGTCTGTCCTCGCCCCCATCACCCCCGGGGGCGCCGACCAAAGTGGGACACAATTCAGGAACACATCTCAGCAAGCTTGTGCACATTGTGGAAATCTAAACATTGTGAGACTAACTATGTGTGTGCATGTCAGTGTATTTAACTTTATCAGCAAGCAGTTCTTCGTTGCATTTTGCAATGTACTCACACCCTCTAAAATATAGTAACAAAAGCTAAAGCTTAACTTTATTGACCAGGAGCACATTTCAGCCCTCGTGCCAATAATCCATTGTCCTTGGGGGCTTCAGACCATCTCCAGACTCGACCGGCCACAACTCCGCACATGAGCAATAAAAAACATTTAAAAGCAAACATTTGGCAACATATATAACATGGTGTATTTGGGGGTCCTTCAGCAACGACGGGTCTTCTGTGTTGCAAGTATGTGATGCAATTAACGATGTGTGTTAACTTTAGCATTTAAAAACTGTCCTCTTCTTGGGAGTCCTCTGCAGGAACGGATTCATCCAGGACTTCATGTCGTCGCATGAGTGCAGTATCCTCAGAGGTCATTACGGCCATTTGATATGGGGGTGGTGGCTGCTTCTGCAAGGCGCTGATGATACATCTCTCTGCCAGTGAACGAGCACATGGGATACAGCAACACCCGCAGAACGCCAGCAGGGCCACAACTATAATGAGAGAAATAAAAACAGAGCAGATCAGGTTCTTCCATTTACCAAATGAGTTATTCAGCCAGTCATCTAAAGGACTATTTATTCCTGAATGTTCAGCCAATTCAGTGGACAGGGCACGTAAACCATTAAGAGCCCTAGTGAATGATCCATCAGGAGCAGTATTATTAGGGATCAGAACATAACATTGCATTGTTTTAGGTAGCATAGCACACACACACCCTTTCTTGGCCAAAGTAAAGTCCAGGGCCAGTCTGTTTTGGTATGTCATCAGGGAAGTTGCAGCCAATTGTTCATGCACAGCTTCAAAAGCATCTCTGGTTAAATTTGTGAGCCTCTGGACATTGTAATGGACATAATTAATCCTGTCCACATTTTTGTTAATTTTGGACCACCAGAACAGGACAGATTCAAATCCTGCAGCAACTTGATCAGCCAATTTATACTCATTAGGTACATCCCTAGGGACACCTATTGCATCAATGTAGGTGGGGGAGCCATGCATGGGGTCAAAATTCAGTGATCGGCGTGCCCTGGGAAGAATAAAAGTGGGTGGTTGTGGGGTATGTGTTGCCAGATTGTTTAGCAAGTTAGTAACAGAAACAGGAACGATAGTCACAGGAGTAATTAAGCTAATCAGAGTACAACGGCCTTGCCACCTGTTAGGAAGTGTGTTCCTAAGAGATTTATGTCCACACCACCAGTACACATCAGATCTACAAACACTGAATTTGGGAGGATGTAGTACAGTGTAATTAAGTATAGTTGAACAGTTAGATAAGGGAATAGTGCCCACATGTTCAGGTTTACGTACCCTACGAACCTGCCTCTCAATGCATATGTGTGTGTGATTATAGCTAGGTACAAACAGTGGGGGCAGAGCAGGATGTGGACACTCAGGAAAATAAGTTTCTAGGGCTGCACAGGTGTCATTGGGATTTTCAGTTTGGTGCAGGTGTAACATGCAACTGGTCAAATTGGGAGATGTTGTCAGTACAGATGGAACCATCAATAGCACAGGTTTTGGTTCTGCACATGCCAAACAAGAGGAATTAGTCAGTACTTTTGCCTGTCCAACTAGCCAATTAATCCATATGTTCCCTTCCTTAACACCTGTCTCTATAGTGATAATGCGCTCTGGTTTGTTTGGTTTTAAAGGTACAAGTTTTATTGGGGCCTTAGCAGAAGAGGGCAATGTAACCCAGGATGTTGGAGTCTTTGGTGGCAGGACAGTGTTATTTATCCACCCCCAAGGGTCCTCACCATCACGATATGCTAATATGGGGTACAAACCTGCATCAGAAAGTCGTGGCTTGGACAAGGTGAACATCAGTTGACCCTTACTGTTCACCCCCAGAGTCATCTTTTTACCTGTGGCATGATTTGGATTGTATCCCCAGGAGGTACCAGTATTCGTCAGAACATTGCTCCACTGTGGGCAGGGAGAGTGATAAACATTAAGATTTTGTGGACATTTGGAACAAATGTAATATGTAACACCAGATGGTGGAGTGCATGGGGGAACCATGGTATCACAGAATGAGAACACAGCAGTGTCAGTGACATTTTCTGTAAATACCAGCTGCATGGCCTTGATCACTATGGATTTAGAGGTGTCTTTTGGGGCATACATATCAGCATAAGATCTGCATAAGATCTGACAGGGCGATGGAGCAGAGTAGGAATGTTACCAGTATCATTTTTAGGCAGGCCAATAGGTCGGTGCTGTAACTCATACCAGATAAACAGGCCCACTATAGTTATGGTTATTAATATTAAGCTGCAAGTGGACCCCCTAAGGCCACACCATCCGGCGTGTCTGAATGGATGCCATGGACGCTGCATCTAGTAACATAGACAGGAAACACAAGGGAGGGGGTCAGACAGACAACAAACAATCACACATATTACTCCTTCTCCTCTGTGTCTCTTAATGAGTCTCTAACTTGATGTAGAGTCCTTTCATTAGGATCAATAGCTGGTGCACAGTGTGTTTTGTGTATCCAGTATGAAAGTTTATGTCCTTTCCAAAGCTGAAGACTGTGTGTGTGAACCTTAGCTACCTTGAAAGGTCCTTTCCACCTGGTTTTGACCAGTCCAGTCAGGTAACCTTTTGCCACACCCAACTACCTTCCTTAATGTCATCTGGTGTGACTGTCGGATCTTTAGACAGGATACTGGTCACCTGTTGGGAGACACTGTATGCAACATTACTCAGTTGTTGTAAGTAGTCACTCATCTGCAGTTGTTGCTCCTGAAGTGAACTGCTGCCACTTGGTACTGGGGTGTTTAAAGGGCAGGGCAACTTTCTCCCTGTCAGAAGCTCATGAGGGCTTACTGACATGGTTGAGTGTGGAGTTGACCTCATGGTCAACAGGACAATAGGCAGAGCCTCCACCCATGTCATTTTGGTGCTGGCACACACCTTTGCGAGTCCATTTTTTATGGTTTGGTTAGCCTTCTCACACAGCCCCTGGGATTGGATGTGGTATATTGTTCCAAACAGGTGTTTCATGCCAAAAAAAAGGCTTCTACTTCCTGTCGGTACTGGTTAGAAAAATGCTTCCCATTGTCTGATCTTATTTTAGTGGGAAAACCAAATCTGGGTATCAGATCTCTTGTGAGCCACTTCACCACTTCCTGTGCCTTTTCTGTTCTCGTGGGGATTGCTTCTACCCACCGTGAGAATGTGTCAACACAAACAAGCAGGTACCTCTTACCCTGGGTCCTGTGGTCCACTCTCATGTCAGTGAAATCTATGACGATTTCTTTCCAGGGGTAAGTGGGGGGAGGAAATGCTCCCCGTCCTGCTTTTAGGACTCTCTTTGCATTAAATTTGCCACGTTTCACAACTTTGGACAAAATATTTGGTTATGTCTGCCATATGTGGGTGCCACCACAATTGACTTATCAGTGTTAGGAATTTAGAGCTAGAACAGTGTGCTCTGCTGTGGGCTTCTTGGCATAGCATGTTCAGCAAGCCTGCTGGTGCTACCATTTTCCCTTCATGATTCCTCCATAGTCCTGTCTCATCCTGTTTAGCTCCTCTGTCTTTCCATGCTTGTTTCTCCTGTGGAGCTGCTTTTTCCTGAATCGGTTTTATCTCTTCCTGAGAAAGTCGTGTTCTCTGATCTGACTGACTGACCTGTGGCATTTGATGATAAATCTTGTAGCCCCCTGCTAGCTTGGCTGCTTTGTCAGCTGCATCATTACCTTTAGCCACTCTGCTGTTTCGCTTCTGATGCCCTTTACATTTAAGAATGGCTACCTTTGTAGGTCAGTCATTTCAGTCAGGTGTTTGATTGGTGTTCCTGCACTTGTAGTGAAACCTTTTCTTAACCAGTGTGGTAAGTCAATGTATGCTGCAGGATGTGCATAGGCGGAGTCGGTGAAGATGTTCACTGTCTTCCCTGCAGCTGCTAGACAAGACTCTGTCAAAGCTTTTATCTCTGCTTTTTGTGCTGAGGTGGGCTGATCTACGACTCCTGATTTTAATGTTTCAAATTTAGTGCCATTGTCTTCCACTACTGCATAGCTAGCTATCACCTCTCCACTCATGGCTCTGTAGCTGCTACCGTCACAAAATAAGGTCATGTCTGGTTGTTTAACAGGTTCAGTTTGCATGTTCTCATGTAAGAGCATGTCTTTTGTTGCCTGTTCTGCACAACAATGGTCTTGTGTGGTGTCCATGTCACATGCCATATTAGCTTCTCCTGCTGAAAAGGTTATGTTTCTGTTTAGCAGTAAGCTTTTTAATGCTGAGGTTCTTTTTGGTGACAAGGTAAAGGCTTGTGAGGACAAATATGAAGCCACCCCATGTTTAGTATGTACAATGATCTGGTGGTTCATGGTCACATGTGCTGTCTTTATCACTGCCTTTCCCATTGCTGCTACATGTCTGGTGCAGTCAGGTTGTCCTCGCTCTATCTTGTCAAGTTTGGAGCTGTGGTACATTAGAACCTGTCTGCCATTTTCCCCCTTTTGAAAAAGAACGGCATTTACAAATCCGTTCTTTTCATCAACATCCAAATGAAAAGGTTTAGAGTAACCTGGAGTATGCAATGTGCATGCTGAAGAGAGGGCTTGTTTAGTATTTACAAATGCTTGGTCTGCCTCTGTGGACCAAGTTAGGGGTGCAGATAGGTCAGAGTAGCCTGCAGCAGAGATCAGGCCACGTAAAGGGAATATAAGCTCAGTGTAGGCTGGAATGAAATTTTGACTGTAGCCACAGAGTCCTAAAAAGGACATCATCTCTCTCACTGTCTTTGGTTTAGAATGTTGTAAAATGGTGGACTTTTGTGATTCTGTTAGGCCTGTGCCACCAGCTGAAACAACTCTCCCCAAAAATGTCACTTTACACCGGCCTACTTGTAGCTTTGGTTTAGAGACTTTGTAGCCTTTATCACACAGTAGTTGCAAAATTGTTTGTGTGGCAGTCATGATGTCTGTTTCATTAGGTGAAGCGATAAGTATGTCATCTACATACTGTAGGACCACCGCTCCTTGTGGGAGCTGCACATCAACAAGATGAGACATGAGACAGTGATTAAATAATGCAGAATTAATATAGCCCTGCGGCAGTCTCTGTAAGGTGTACTGTTGGCCCTCATAGGTAAATGCAAAAATAGACTGTGAGTCTTTATGCAGAGGGATACAGAAAAATGCGTTAGCCAGATCAATACATGTGAAGAATCTGTGATCTGGAGACAGTGAGGAGAGCATGGTGTACGGATTAGGTGTGCAAAAAGGACTAGGAATCACTACTTTGTTTATAGGTCCGAGGTCATGCACCAGTCTGTAATCAGGTTTGTTAGGCTTAGGGACAGGAAAAATAGGAGTATTACACAAACTAGTAGTAGGAATAAGCACACCTGAAGCTAGTAACCCCTGAATTGTACTTGCTACACCCTGTAGTCTTTCTTATGTTAAGGGATACTGTGCTCTCCAAACAGGTGTGGTGTCTAATGAGATGTGAATGGGTGCAGTATGTACAAGGCCAACATCAGTTGGACCACTGGACCAGAGAGAGTCAGGTAATAGGGCTAACATAGCCTCTGTGTCTCTGTGATCTGTGTTCCCCCTGCCATGTGTCCTGGGTCTCAGCACTCTGTCTAGTTCTAAAGCAACATCAGAGGACAACCATACAGCATAGGCTTCAAGAGAAGGTGAGTAGGATAAATCCTGGTGCTCATGGGGATCCAGTCTGTGGCATCCAGGCAGGACTTAGCCATAGGGCCCAAGGCCTTTGCTTCCTGTGCAGCTGTGAGTAGCAGGGTGATGTGTGGTGCGGACGTATCAGACAGTCTGTACATAAACACATCCCTGTCATGTATTTGTACTGCAGCTGCTACTCCTTCTTTGCCAACAAAAATGCATGAGATTCCTGCACTGAGTTCCTTGTTTTGATATTCCGTAACAAATTTGTCCCACAGGCAGTCATAGTCCTCATCACCACAGATCTCATAGCTGAATGTCACATGTAAAGGGTCAGCTGGTTCATCATAAGTCCTTAGTGTGGACATCCAGGCTCTCCAGGTTTGAAAAGTTCTGAACATGTGTGTGTGCTCTGGATTACAAACTTCACCCCACCACACAACCGCAGAGTCACTTTCACTCAGTTCCTCAAAATCCTGTAGCAGCGGAAACAGTCTGTTGTGAGAGGCCACAGTGCCACAGCGTTGCATCGAGCCATCAGGAAATTTAATAATCATACTACGGTGGGATAAAAATTATTTCAAGCTTAAGCTGACAGAGCAAGTCTCTCCCGAGAAGATTAATTGGACAGTCATGTGAAAGAAGAAAAGAGTGTCCAAAGCTGAGGTTGCGCCACAAACAAGGAACAACCTGAGTTAGGGAAGTTCTGCAGTTCGACCCGAAAAACCCATGACGGACGTGGTAGCTTGCGAAAGAGGAAGAGCAGTATTTACAGTAGAAAACCTCGCTCCTGTATCCACAAGAAATGGCAGTTCAGTCCCATTTACTGACATATGAATAATGGGCTCAGGACAATAGGAGCTGTCCATCATGGATTCCAGGCACCCCTAGTATCCTGCAGGGGGCATATGGTTCGATCCTGGAGCGTGATGTATTTGACTGGGGTGTGTTTGACGTGCAGAAGCTGTGCCACTAGGGGCCACATGAGAAGGAGGGTACACAGAATGACTGTACTGTGGAATTGTGCCTAAAAGACAGGGACCAGTATAGGGCCTGTAAAATCCCCCGTGTGCATCATAAGGACAGTCTCTGTACCAGTGGCCCTCCTGACCACAATGAAAGCAACCTGTGCGAGATTCATTTCTGCTACCCCAGCCACCTCTACCTCTGCCTCGTCCTCTAGTTACATTTTGTGATCGTGGTGGGGCTTGAGGCCATGGTGGGGGCACAGGATATGGACCAAGTGGGGGCGTTTGTGTGTGCTGCATTGTAGGAACAGGGGACTGTACAGGTGATGCTGGCTGTTGCAGTAATTGTTTTTCAGTCTGATCAGCTTTTTTCTTAGCATTGACAGAATCTCTGCATTCTTGTAATTGAGCTTTAGTTAGTTGTAATTGTAGCTTTTTCAGCTCAGCATCCTCATCATCTTGTGTCTTTTTGTACTTGTCAATATGATGTACAACATGCTCCTCCCACTGGTTAGTGGACATAGTAGATAAGCCCACTACATCACCTAATTTAACTTTAACGGGCTCAGGCAGTGATGATATGACAGCCCCTCGAAACAGTGCTTCCATGTGTACAGGGAGATAATCTGTACCTATGACATCTAGCCACTTTCTTTTACACCTGCGCAGATAGTCCGTGCCTATCTCTCCAGACTGCAAAGGCATTTTATTCAAATCGGCTGTATTTGTGATGGTGGGGAAGTGGCATCTGACTGCAGGCCACAGCTTATGTACCACTTTGGTTAAGGGTTTATCATTAGGTTCAGTGTAGGTGCGTGCAAAATTTTCAATTTCAGTCAAATCAGCCAGGCTGGCACAGGCTGTCATTATACGCCTGAAATCACCCAAGCCTGTGGGACAACCAGACACGACCTCAAGAAATGCTCTTATCCATGCAGAGCCACCATCCTGGGATTTAGGCAGTTTAGCTTTTATTACGTCAACATCTGACACAGAGAAAGGTTGAAATTTGAAACCAGCAGGGTATTTGGGGTCATTCACTGCCATTAAGGGCATCTAGAAGGGTCCATCCTCTGTTAAGCTGTGCGTGTTGTAACGTCTCTTATCGTATGTGCGTGGTCTGAGATCATAGTGTGTCAAGCGGCCCTTTTTGTCAAATATTCTCCCAGTCATTTCCAGCTGCTCCTCTGCTGCTCTGAATGATTCGTGTTTGTGTGGAGATGAAGTAGCAGGAAATCGTGTCACCACGGGAGTATCTTTTGCTCTAGGGGTGGGCAAACTCATCAAACAGGATAGATCTGACTCGCTGTCATTGATCAGCGCCTCCTCCCTTTCTACTTCCTCATGGCCACAGTTTGTGTGTGTTGTCTGTGAAGTATGCGTTGGAGCGCAGCTGTGCAGGTCTCTGTCACGTTGGGCCCTCAAGTCAGTCAGTCCCTGTTCTAATTCAGTCAGGGTCTTGTCTAAGTCGTGTGTTTTATTTGTCATCACTGATATGTGTCTCAGGCTCCCCTCTATCCTGTCATCCTGAACCTCTTTGGCTAATACCAGCCCCCCCGTAACTTCCATCAATGGAGCTTGAACATACATAGGTTTTTTGTCTGATTGTGGTAAATGTGGTTCACTCCATGTTGCCTGTGATGTGGTTTTGAATGAGTTGGGGTCAGCCAATTTCTCCATTTTTTCTCGTGCAGCCTGATACAGGCTCTGACCGCAGACATAGGGTGGAGGAGGGGCTGGAGGGGCTGTAGCTGTCAGTGTGTCTGCACTTTCAACATGTGGCACTTGTGGGTTGTTTTGTGCTGGCTGCATCATTCTAATAATTCTGGGAAAATAGCGTTTACATCCAGCCAGATGTCTGATAGCTTCATCTAATATTTTTCTTTGTTTTCTTTTAATTCCTTTCTTGCTGTCATAAACTCTCAATGCTTGATCAGCCAGGCTTTCTGCATGCTTCATCACTTTCTTACACTGATCTTTTCTGCATTCACCTTCTAACAAAGTGCCTCTCTGCGTCAACCCTATCATCCATTCTACTAGCTTCTCTGCCTCCTCCTTGTGATTTTTTTGTTCATGCTCAACTTTCATATCCTCCCACAACTTACACACACATATTTGAAAACTGTTCGGGGGACCCCGTCCCCATTCCCTTATTTGCTTCTCTGCCATTCTCAGCTTATGTTCACACAAGAATATATTATACACGTGAGTGGCCTGTTCCTTGAATGGTGCAGACCCTTCAGGAGGCGTGAGCAAGCTTCTACCTAGCTCCTGGAGCCAGGCGTCTCACCTATGGCCCTCCGGAATTCATCGTTATTCTCAGTTCAGACCACACACCCTAACTTAACACAATTTTCCCCTAGCCTACGCCCAACCCAAGCCCCACAGAGCAATCAGTTGATAGTCACTTTGCTTTGGGGAATTTCTGGATCTATAATCTCCAGTACACCCTCCACAAATGACCTCAAAGTATCAAAACTGATTGAAAAGCCACCCACACATTAGCGTCCGACTCTGACAACCTCTAAAAGTACCGCACCTTTAATTATTGGAGGGGGAATACCGCATTCCAATTACGTCTTACACTATATACTAGGAGACCTCGAAGGTCGTCACCTTCATATGAGGACTGAGTACCGCACTCAGATTACTTCCAGACCCCCAGATATCCCTGCGAAAAAAGAACCCTGACTCCTACAACATGTCAATTGAATAAGGGATACTAGTGTCAAAACATTTTAACCTTAAGTAGGATGCTTCGCTGGACAGATCCGTGTAACCTCGGGCCCGATTGTCTCTCAGTCACTTAGTTACACTCCCATTTCATCATATGACGCCCAGGCTATCCCTGTCCCATATGAGTGGATCCTGTCCGTATTGTCTCACATATTTTATTCAGTTTATTGCAATATACATTTGTGAAAGAAAAGAGAAACTAAAAAAATTGGTCGAAATTATTTTACTCACTCGTAGGAAATTCCAACACAGACAATTTTGAATTTAGAATCGTCAACTGCAGAAATTCTGATACTGTATATCAAAAGGTTTTCTGCTTACCTTTATTATTCAGTGGCCACTTCTTCAACTGTCTGTGCAGAATTCCTCCAAGTCCACCGATCGTTGTCCTCAATCCGGACAGGCCTTTCAGCCAAATCACATCAGGGTCACCAAGTTGTTAAAGGTTTTGTTCTGTTTGGACGAAGGCACAAGTCCAGATTAGATCGGTTAGCCAACCATTTATTGACAATATGTGAAACAATACAAAGGTTAGTAAAAATCACTCAGCTCTTCACCTCCAGACAAAGTGTGCAGCTTCCTCTCCAAAAACAAAAAACTATTCTGCATGGTGTAACATAACATTTTATACACAGCAAATGGGTGGGACAGTTCTAGTTTGCCTCACAACAGAATATTTTGACAGTTGAAGTGTGATGAATCTCGCGGTTATTTTCCTTACCCAGGTCGGTCTGACCTGAACTCAATGTTTGCCTTTAATATTAACTGCAGGTGTGAGTATGCAGTCATTAGGGAGTCAAAGCTTGGTGAGGTTGTTTTCCTTTCGACACATTCTCAAACATCCAAATAAAAGAACCAAAGTAAAATACAAGATCTTATACACTTCAGGCTTAGGAGGTGACATCATAGGTAATGTTGAAATCAAACCTTGTGACTGATTTCATAAGGTATGTCTGCCATAAAAAGGTCAATCACAGTACAGGGGGTTAACAGTAGGTACTTTCATTTCAGCTAAGTCAGCATAGTAGCAGGAACTAAAAATATCAGACAGGAAACAAGAGCACAGTTCATTTTGTATAATGTAACTTTCTTGGCTGTAGCAGTAAAAACATGAAATCATTAAATCAGTGTTAACATAAATTGATATTTATGGATAAATGTTAGTATTAACTTGTAAATAATCAGCAGATACAAAGAGGGAATATTGGAGGAAATTTTGTAGCTCAGTAGGAAGGGAAACAGAAATCGGTAAATTTTGGAAAATGATAAAAAGGATGAATGGGATTAAAAGAGAGAATGGATATCCAGTTTTAAAGGATGGGGAAACAACAGCAGTGAAAGATGAAGAGAAAGCAGAGATGTTGGCAAGAACATTTGTTAAAATTCATAGTTCAGATAATATCAGTGAAGAGGGAAAAAGAGGAAGACAATCTACCATAGCAGAAAATAAAATAGTCCTACAAGAAGAAGAAGAGACTAATGACCTACTAAATGCACCATTTACAAAGGCAGAACATAACCGAGCCCTTAAGAAAGGAAAGATGTCAGCACCAGGAAAGGATCAAATCTGCTATATAATGATAAATAATCTTAGTGAAACATCAAAGACCATGCTACTAGAGCTTTATAATAAAGTATGGGAGGAAGGGAAAATACCAAAAAGTTGGAAAGAAGCTGTGGTTATACCAATACCTAAAGAAGGGAAATATTGTTCAAACCCAGAAAGTTATAGGCCAATTGCCCTAACATCAAATATATGTAAAATAATGGAGGAAATGGTTAATGAAAGATTAATATTTTATGTAGAGAAGAGAGGATTTTTATCAAATTATCAAAGTGGTTTTAGAAGAGGGAGAAATACTATGGATCCAGCGTTATGTCTAGAACATGAAATTAGGAAAGCACAGATTAACAAAGAAAGTGTAGTGGCAGTATTTTTTGATTTAGAAAAGGCGTATGATATGATGTGGTCAGAAGGACTGTTAATTAAACTTAGTAGTTTGGGTATTAAAGGTCATATGTACAGATGGATGAGGGAATTTTTAAAAGAAAGGATTATTCAAGTGAGGATAGGAAAGACATATTAAAGGAAATTTGGTATAGAAAATGGAGCACCTCAAGGTAGCATAATCAGCCCTTTGATATTTTCCCTAATGATTAATGATGTGTTTATGGAATTGGAGAGTGGGATAGGATTCTCACTCTTTGCGGATGATGGAGCAATTTGGAAGAGGGGAAGAAACTTGGAATTTATTGTAAACAAACTACAAGGAGCCATAAAGAAAATTGAGGAATGGTCATATAAATGGGGCTTTAAATTCTCAGTCTATAAGACGAAGACAATGTTTTTTAAAAGGAAAAGAATTGGAAGTGAAGTCAAACTAGAACTATATAAACAAAAATTGGAAGGTAAAACAATTTAAATTTTTAGGTCTATGGTCTGATGTAAGGTTGACATGGGCTGTACATATTCAGAAAGTAATAAACAAATGTAACAAAGTGTTAAATATTATGAGGTGTCTGGTTGGTAGTGAGTGGGGGGCAGACAGAGTGTCACTCAAGTCTATATATTGTGGATTAATACGATCAGTCATGGTCATGGATTATGGAAGTGTGGTATATGGATCAGCATCAAACACATCTCTCCAAAAGTTAGACAGAATTCAATACCAGGCACTGAGACTCTGCACAAGAGCATTCAAAACAACCCCAACTGCAGCTCTGCAGGTAGAGATGGGGGACATGCCACTTGCACTTCGAAGACTGCAGTTGTCATTAAATTATTGGGTTAATTTACAGGGTCATGAACAAGATCATCCCACACATTATATATATAAAAGCCTTGCTGGGAAAAGGAAAAGAAGAAAATAAAAAGCTTTGGATGGACAGCAACAGAGGAAGCAAAAGAATTGAAAATAGACCAACTAAAAGTGAGTCCAATAGTACCACTATCAGCAATTCCTCCATGGATATTACCAAATGCAAATGTCGATTTGACACTAAGAGGGAAAAATAATAGTAGAAACACACAACACTATATAGACAGTTACCACAGTTATGTACAGATTTACACAGATGCATCCAGAAGTTCAACAAGTAGGAGTAGCATTTGTCATTCCAGAATTTGATATCAAAGTAGCAAAAAGGGTAAATAAGGGGGTTTCAGTATATACAGGGGAAATGAAGGCAATGTTGTTAGCGCTGCAGTGGGTAGAGGAAATTAAACCAATGAAAACAGTAATTTGCTCAGATTCCAGTTCATCATTATCTACTTTACAATACAGCCAGTCAGAAGGAAGAAAAGACATTCTACAAAACCCAACACCAGTGAAGTTGGCACGTTGTGTAAATCATAAATAAAAACAGAATACAATGATTTGCAAATCCTTTTCAACTTATATTCAATTGACCTTCGAACTGGTAAATTGTGTTATTTTTTGTAAATATTAGCTCATTTTGAATTTGATGCCTGCAGCATGTTTCAAAAAAGCTGGCACAAGTGGCAAAAAAGACTGAGAAAGTTGAGGAATGCTCATCAAACACTTATTTGGAACATCCCACAGGTGAACAGGCTAATTGAGAACAGGTGGGTGCCATGATTGGGTATAAAAGCAGCTTCCCTGAAATGGTCAGTAATTCACAAACAAGGATGGGGCGAGGGTCACCACTTTGTGAACAAATGCGTGAGCAAATTGTCAAACAGTTTAAGAACAACATTTCTCAACGAGCTATTGCAAGGAATTTAGGGATTTCATCATCTACGGTCCGTAATATCATCAAAAGGTTCAGAGAATCTGGAGAAATTACTGCACGTAAGCAGCAAGGCCGAAAACCAACATTGAATGCCCATGACCTTCGATCCCTCAGGCGGTACTGCATCAAAAACCGGCATCACTGTGTAAAGGATATCACCACATGGGCTCAGGAACACTTTAGAAAACCACTGTCAGTAACTACAGTTCGTCGCTACATCTGTAAGTGCAAGTTAAAACTCTACTATGCAAAGCGAAAGCCATTTATCAACAACACCCAGAAACGCTGCCGGCTTCGCTGGGCCCGAGCTCATCTAAGATGGACTGATGCAAAGTGGAAAAGTGTTCTGTGGTCTGACGAGTCCACATTTCAAATTGTTTTTGGAAAGTGTGGTCGTCGTGTCCTCCGGACCAAAGAGGAAAAGAACCAGCCGGACTGTTATAGGCGCAAAGTTCAAAAGCCAGCATCTGTGATGGTATGGGAGTGTATTAGTGTCCAAGGCATGGGTAACTTACACATCTGTGAAGGCACCATTAATGCTGAAAGGTACATACAGGTTTTGGAGCAACATATGTTGCCATCCAAGCAACGTCTTTTTCATGGACGCCCCTGCTTATTTCAGCAAGACAATGCCAAGCCACATTCTGCACGTGTTACAACAGCGTGGCTTCGTAGTAAAAGAGCGCAGGTACTAGACTGGCCTGCCTGTAGTCCAGACCTGTCCCCCATTGAAAATGTGTGGCGCATTATGAAGCGTAAAATACAACAACAAGTGGTTTTAAATTAGTTTTAACTTGGAGAATGAGCACTCAGAGGTTGCAACGGTGACAGGAAGAGTCAAACATAAAAGGAGGGCGATGCAAACCTCACTGAATGTAGAAGTTACTGCTGGGTGGTTGACAAGGAGCATTTTTGCCAGATCCGCAACAGACTTTTGCTTTGTTATCTGGTCCCTGAAAGAGGTTCTAAAACAAAGCAGCTGGCCAGAGAAGCTGGGGGCGATGTCCCGACTGTGGTGCTCACTAAGCCGCCAGACAGCATGGAGTAACTCCTCATCTCCTGCGTGCAGCAGTGTGTTGGGGTGAATTGCCTCAAACATATTCACAGTTCCATTTAAGCTGAAAGTTCATCAAAGTGACACTTAACTTTTCTGGCCCTGGTTGCTTCAAACTGCGTTGACTTCCCCATTTTGTAGCTAGAGCAAGAGTGGCAGACTTAGCCTCATCAAATTGCTCCCTAAACTCTATCAAAACACTGATGGTGTTTTGTAGAAGAGTAGATGCTTTCAGAATATCCGTGTCCTTAACTTGCAGTAACTGTGAGGCAGCGTTTATATACTCAAGAATCTTGGTTTGCAAGTTGACCAAAAATATGAAAGAAAATTTGCTTATGGCATTCTTGTGCGCACTTGCTTCACTATATAAGAACAAGTCTGTAGATACAGTCGCTAGACAAGGATTGCAGGACGCTAACTGCTACCTAAAAGAATAAAACCTGTCTCAAGAATTTCGGATGACTTTCTGGATCAGCAAAGATGGTCTCCGCAGGGTGAATGGAAAGTGGCTGACTGTATGGTTTCTGGATCCTTGTTTTACCAAGGAGCAGTGTACCTTTAAACAAACCCCCTAGATGAAATTTTTCATGTTGGTGCGTCAAAACACATTCGTTTTTTTGCCAAAGACTGGCCTTTTTTCAGAGACAGAATCTGGAAAGAGCTCAATGATTCGAAAGGGGTGTACACAGCGCAATGGAATAGCACGATGCCTGGAGAGACCTATCGTGTTGAAACAGACCTGGAAGTCTATGATCCTGAATCCTACATCTTTTTCAGACAGTGTCTGGACAACACTGTTATTCAGAAGGCACGGCAGGGTACCTCCAACAATGATAAGCTCTACCTGCTTATTCCTGAAGAATGGAATTGTTGGTTTACCACTGGCTTTTCAGTTCGATAGGATGACTGGGAGAAAACACAAGATGTTTTTTCATGAATCGATGCTTTATTCAGATGGTACAACAACTCCAAGAGGGGTCACAGGGTCAGAAAAAGACTTTTTCAGGATGTTGAACCAGAAAAAGAGAATAGGTTGCCCGAGGCAAACATTTGTCCTGCTGTAATATACTTTTGAAACATCACAGGCCGGATGATGTAAGAAGATGTAAATACAATGTATTCTAATATGCAGCATATGTTTGTGCAGGTACGAGGCCTTATGCTTGGTGTGATGTACTGCCCACTGACAACACACCTCATTATTTTCCAAACTCGCAGGACAACAGCGACAACAGCGTTAGCTCCTGGGTAGATCAATATGGACAGGAATTAGGCAGAAGAAATCTGTCTTTTCTACCCTATGGAGAGAATCTGCCACATGTGTTCGGAGCAGAGACTCGTCTGTCTGAAGAAGATTTGAACACTCTGGAGAGTCCACAGCAGACTGAATGCTCTAATTCATCAACTTCTACTTGTCATATCATTGAGGTAACAACTGGACATTACCTACACAAAATTCTCCAGCAAAGAGCAAAGAAAACTTGTATACTGCATTTATTTGCACGAACTGTATAAAAGACAAGCTCACTCACGTGCAGATCTATTACCACTGTATTACTTGGAAGAAAACCTGGAGGAGATTAATCAAGAACTTTTTAATGATAATCACACAAGTGCTCAAGTCCACATATTTGACTGTCTCGGGATTGAGGCGCCTTCTCCAAACAATATTTGACAAGTTGCAACAGATGTTTTGCACAAGTGGACAACTACGCCGTTTCTTTCAACAAACTTGAAGCAACTAATGCGACAACGAGGAGATGAAATATTGAATATCAAAGCTGAGGAATCTCTACATATTTGGAACAGAAATACCTGCTTGGGGCAATGGGAAATACAATCAGCAATCTGATCGATTATGTCAGAAAGCAGTATGTTGTGTGTAGGATGACGCATCTTTTGTGCAGTGTTGTTGACAATACTCTTAATGATAACAAATCCCGTTGTTGTCTTAGATTCAACTCCCTGGTGGGACTGGTAAGGCATGTGGCAATGGATTGGAATAAAATGATACAAACAGTTGCAGATGGATATCCAGATATCAATGTCCCCCTTAATTTGATTATAGAACAATTTTCTAGTGACGATAACTTTACCATGGGACAGGTTGCTTGTTTTTGTACTTTCAGTGTTGATTGGTGTGTGATAAAGTTGAATAGATGTGAACATGTGAATATTAATTATGTAATGAGACGTGTAGTTGAATTTATGTAAGAACTTCAAGGCATGTAATGATTTATTAAGAAGTCTAGCATGGAAGTCTGTTAACCATTTTGTAAATGTGTTTTGCTTTTATTTTGTTGTTTTTAATCTGACTGACAAAATCGTGTGTATACTGTCATTTTCAGTTCTGAAAGTTTGATGTGTAACTGTGACAGAAATAAAAACCTGAAACCTTGACCGTATATGCTCATTTTCTTTCAAGCATCAGCTATGGAGGAGGTCATGAAAAAAATATATTATGCTCCAGAAGACGCCCGAGGATATGGGGGTATACAAAAGCTAAAACAGGCGGTGTTTGAAAAGACCGGTGTTCGTGTAGCAGATTCTGAAATAGAAAACTGGTTGTTAAAACAAGATGTTTACACACTTCACAAAATGGCTCCTGTAAATTTTAAGAGGAACAGGGTTTTGGCAAACAAGATAGATCAACAGTTTCAGGCTGATTTAG
The DNA here is from genome assembly GCA_037902135.1 of Cetoscarus ocellatus. NCBI lineage: Eukaryota > Metazoa > Chordata > Actinopteri > Labriformes > Labridae > Cetoscarus > Cetoscarus ocellatus. The sequence continues at coordinate 47,330 of JBAMNC010002072.1, forward strand.
TGGATATGACTGTTTATTCTTCAGAAAACGATGGGGTACGCTACTTATTAACTTGTATAGATGTGTTTTCAAAGTATGCTTGGGTGGGGTGTTTAAAAAACAAAACTAGAAAACATGTCACTTCAGCATTGAAAGATATTTTAGATGAAGGCAGAATACCCCGCAAATTACAAACAGACAAAGGAACGGAGTTCTTAAACAAGCAGTTTCAAGAATAAATCAAAAGTAAAAACATTATTCATTTCACTACCTCAAATGAGACAAAGGCCAGTGTTGTTGAGCGTTAAATCTAAAATGTGGAAATATCTAACAGCCAATAATTCTAAACGTTATATAGACATTTTACAAGACTTAGTTAGCACCTACAATTCAAGCTATCATCGTAGCATTAAAATGAAACCAGCTGACGTAGCAAAACACAATCAACACATAGTTTTTAACAACCTATATAAAACAAAAGATCAAGGAGTGCTGAAGTTTGGATATAAAAATGGGGATACAGTTAGAATTTCAAAATTAAGAGGATCTTTTAAAAAAGGCTATGAGCAAAACTATACTGATGAATACTTTACTGTAGCAGAATGCATACCACGAAGACCCCCTGTTTACAGGTTAAAAGATTATGATGGCGATGTGTTAGAGGGAACTTTTTTATGAGTCAGAGCTGCAAAAACTTATTGTGGACAAAAACATGACTTTTAAAATAGAAAAGATCTTGTCTCGAAAGAAAATACTGGGTCAGAATATGGTGTTGGTGAAATGGGTGGGATGTCCAGATAAATTTAACTCATGGGTTCAGGAAAAACAGGTCATTCAGATGCTGTAAGCGAACTAGTGTATATAGAGGGGCTATCAAAACGTGAGAGGTCGAAATGGATGGAGAAGTATTTTTTAAAACCCTGCCTGGCAATTCCTCCTGAAGCTTTTTCCTTGGCAACACAAAAGCTAATTTTAGAACAAAGCTATCCAAACCCCTACACTTTAAAGTACCTTATGAAGTCGCTTTAAGTGAAATACAGTATCCAAAGACATGGACAAACTTTCCACTAGAAGACGCTGAATTGTGTTTGACAAAAAAAAAAAAAAAAACAAGCAAGAGGGTCTGTTTTAACAGCTACACCAGGATTCTATGTGACGATGCAGCAGATAGTAACATAGATAAATAACTGCTTGTCTAAGAATGGTATGAATTATGTTAGACTTCAGTATAGCGCCATTGCCAACAAAGTATCCATCTCACCAATAAGTGATGTAGAATTAACATTTCAAGGAAAACTCGCTCAAATGTTGGGGTTCATACCAGGTATTACTTTTGATACCCCTGATGGCAGTGTATTAGATGATGAAGACGTGCCATCTGAACCATATACGGCTCCACACCCTGCCGATATTAATGTAGGTCTGTACAACATGTTTGTGTACACTGATATAATAGATTACCAAGCAGTTGGAGACAACTACGTGCCTCTTTTAAGAATCGTACATATAGCTGGACCAAACAATCACACAATCACAAGAACTTATGACAAGCCGCACTACATCTCTCTTTAAATCGCACATTGACGATATCGAGATCTCTCTCAAATCTGATCAGAACAGGCATATTCCTTTTACATACGGTAAAGTAATTGTAAAACTACACTTTCAACCTGTGAAAACAGTTTCAGACAAAGATCTTGATTATGTATCAACCATATACTTATAACACTGATAAATACATAAACTACTATATGGCACAAGCAGGTGGGGATTTACCAGGGTACTGTAGAGTTGGCTCACAATATGGCGCAGGTCTTGGAGGTATTTTCCGCGGGTTATTTAGGCTTGCATTTCCGCTGCTGAAGAAAGGAATGACGATAGCCGCATCGCATTTGAAGTCGGCTGCTAAAAACATTGTCTCTGACGTTATTACCAACGTCATGGTGCCCCGCGACAAACAGCAGGAGGGGTCAGGACTAATGACCCTGACAAGTAGTCCAATGAAACGTCCTCCCTGACAAAGGGGGAATTCCCGACCAAAAAGGAGGCGCAGAGTTTCAAATAAGAAGAATGAAACCGGGCTGAGAATAAATACACAGTTGATGAAAAGGACGATCTCAAAGCATCACCGGACAACAGCTAAGGATATCTTTTAACAAGATGTATTTGGTACATAGCATGTCCAAAGAATGCATTAAATCAGAATTGGACCTTTTTTTGTTACCACTTACATAAACAAGTGTCGAAAAAAGTGTCCATGTTGAAATTCCCCTGCTTGCTGCAATTTTGGACTCTGCACCATTGGAGTTTTACGTGCCAGCCAGTAACGACGACGATTTAGATCTGAATAATACATACCTCTATCGATGTATCATAGAATGTCTTTTAAATTATGGAAAAAATACTCTGCATTCGAAATTTGGATCTGGACTGTTTTGTATGGACACCACAGGACACATGGACGATGTGGCCACTGGAGGGGATAATGAGGGACTCACAAAAAGAATGGGATATACTGATGGAGGACGAGTGGTAGAGTTGATTGTACCCATACACTCCGATTTATTCTTTCAAGACAAACTGATGATAAACGGTGTTGATCTCAAGATCAAGTGTACTAGGGCAAAAAATGAATTTTGTTTAATGCGTAACACTGTTGACGACTTTCAGGTCAAAATTATGTCTGCAAGTTTGTTTGTAAAAAAGTCACAGTCTCACCAGCTATTAAACTAGCCCATGCTAGGGTATTTTACAGTAATGTAAAATACCCTACTGACAGATGGTGTCTTAAAAATTTTAGTATTCCAACAGGCACTAGGGTATGTAATCAGTAAAACCTGTTTTTAGGCCAGATTCCTAAATTTGTAGTTGTAGGATTTGTGGACAATGAGGCATTTACAGGCAGTTACGCGCACAACCCATTTGCATTTCACCACTACGACATAGAGTTTTTGTGTATGTATGTTGATGGCCAGTCATGCCCCTCAAAACCTTTCCAGCCAAATTTTGCTAGGGGTAATGCCGTCAGAGAATATCATCAAATGGTTTCAACAATGGGAAAATATCTAAAGAACCATGCCTTGGCAATAACCCGGGATGAATTTTGTAGAGGATGTAGTTTGTTTTGCTTTAACTTGTCCCCGGATGAAGGTTGTGGTGATCATGTGTCAGGAACAATGGCAAAGCAACCCAAAGAAGCAGATGAGGCAGGTCCAATGTGCAAAAATCAAGGTTTTTAATGACAGTCCGGGTTCGATACACAAAGGCAGGTTCTCAAAACAGGCGGAGGTCGGCAACAGAGGTGGTAGTCAGACTAGCTTAGATACGGTACACAGGAATCAGCAGAGGAAGCAAAGGTATCCAAAAAGGGCAAAGGCAAAAGACTAGGTCTAGTAACAACGAAGGTCGAGATCAGACTGTGACTAATAATGAACGCCTAGAGAGTGACTTGAAAATGCTAACAATCCAGCAACAAGACAGGGGAAGACACGAGGGTTAAATACAAGAGGTAATGGGGTAACAACAGACAGCTGGGGAGAAACAATCAGGCAGCAGGCGTGACAAGCCGGAACAGGAAGTAAAGCCTGGGGAGACAAGAAAGACAAAGTGAGTTTCAAAATAAAACAGGAAGCACACAGACAAACATAAAGGAACACAAACAGGGTAACTTGACAATAAAAACAGGATCATGACATCATGTGTCTCTAATAAAAAACGGCAGTGTTAGATTGGAGGCTCGTTTTAGAAATCCTTTGCAACGAACCGCAAATATAATAAATCACGCTGTGTATGATCCTCTTATCGAGATTTCAGCCAGACGGCAAGTTCTTTTGGATTATTTCTAATAGTTGTAACATGAACACAATAGCACTGACAGAAAGTCTTGACAAATAGACAAATAGGTAGAAAATCTCTCCTTTTAGGAGTATTTGCCAGTGATCAGCTTCCGGCATCCTTTTCTAAAGAGCGGCCAACTATGATGGTCATAAATACAGACCCATCTTACATGAGTGGACAGCATTGGATTGCTATATACATTAATAAGCATGGTGTGGGGTCCTTCTTTGATAGTTTTGGCAATCATCCTACATATTTCCGTTCTCCTGAATCAATTTCTAACTTTCTAAAGAAAAACTGCCAAATGGTTGAACACTCATCAAGACAAGTGCAAGATACGTACTCCACTGTCTGTGGTCAGCATTGTATTTTTTTTCTTTATCACATGGATAAGGGATTAACTTACGATGAACTGATGAAAAAATACAGCCACGACCTGCCCAAAAATGACTCTATGGTGTGTAAATTTGTTAGAAAAATTCAACCCTCAGTTGTGTGTAACAAAAATAATGTTTTTGGATGTGTCCAATGTGTGCAATCTGGAGATTCCTTTAAAAATGTGTGAAGTAATGATTTATCTACATTCTGATGTATAACCTAATCTTTACCTAAATATTGTCATTGTGTTATTACTTTGAGAATATAAATAAAACAACACTAAAGACAATTTCTGTTTTTGTTTCGCTTTATTTAAATAATGCAAACACACAATAAAAAATCTATCCAGTCTCTTAGATGTATTTTAGGTGATAAAAAGGGTCCTGTATCAATCTCTGGCTGGCTTGTTCTTCGTGCACGAATTGGTGTGTCAGAGGTCTGTTCCTTTAACGCTGTAATTTTTCTCCTGATTTGTTGATTCGGCACAGTTGATAAAGGGATGTTCAGCATAGCTAGTGATTTTATATAATCATCCCTCCCCTGAGTACGTCGACAATCGGGAATACTGTGTGATGCAGTAACATTTTTATTAAATCATACATATGAGAACCTCTCACAACATTGCCATCAAAGACAAACTCTCCTTGTGAGTTCCATGAAGTAATGTCTTTTGAGGCCTTCATCTTATCCAAAATATGTTGTGCCTTCTTCTTACAGGTTTGGGGGATGTTTTTTTAAAATTTCATCAACGACAGAGTCTTTTCTTTCTTGAATGTCTGTATTGAGATGAGTATTGCTGTGGTCATCATTGCTGAGGGGCATGGATAAAGTCAAGATGTTCTTCTCCTTCTCTCCTTGCTTTACCATTGTAAGAAATCTCTGCAGAAACATAGAGTATTTTTTTAGCATTTCCATGTATGTCATCAGTTCTTTGCTCCAAAATGTCCTTAATAGCCCGATCCAGTTCATTTTCTGCAGTTTCACTAACAGACTCATGCACAGGTCGTCTTCTTATCACATCGAGTTGTTGTTGTGATACAAGAAACATTTTCTGAGCGTGCTCCATATCTTCTCTTTATCGTCTTGATGTAATAAGACTTGATATAAGGGGTACCGCAATACTAAGGAGGGGTAAGAGGAATCCTCCAGACTGATTTATAAACTTCTTTTTCTTTGATATACACACTTTTTTTATCAGCCATTAGTCTTATACCCGCCTTCTTCTTTTTTAATTTTTGATACTGGGCGGGGCTTAGAGGCACCTTACATTTCAGAATATTTAGAGCTATTTCACACAAAGTCAAAATAAAATCTTTGGATGCAAACTGAATAATGTGCTCCCTCTGAGCACATTATTCGATGCATTTTGTAAAAGTTTTAATAATGACAAGTTCCGTCTCATGCGTTCAGACATGGTTTTATTTATTCTTGGGCACATACACAACAGGCAGGTCAGAAAGCAAATCAGTTCTGAGGCGGAGGTGATTGGGAGTTCTTCCTTCATAATCAATCAGTAAATATCCATAAGGAACACTTGTTGCATCTTCAAAATATTCCATGAAAATTTTACTTTTCCCTGGAAACATCATGCCATTAGCATGAATTGGTATATGTCTCGGGGTTTTTAAACAACACCAGATAATTTGTGTTGAGAATCATAGTCCTACTGACTTTTCCTTGAAAAAACAAATTCTGTACAAGATACAAACAACTTAAATTTCTATGATGCACATACTTGGTAAAAACATTTTGCACTTCAACATTGTTACTGGCATCGTTCATCAGATCATCAATTATTAACAAATTGATTTTGTTTACAGGCATCAAAGATTCATCACACAGAGACATAGGCAAACCTTCAACAAAATTCACATTTCTTATTTTCATCAAATCATTATACAATGGTTGCCAACATGAGTAAATATATATAATGTTCTCTATACTTTTTGAAATCAACTTTTCTGCATTTTCAATCAGCATTTTCACAAAATACGTCTTTCCACTATTTGACGGACCTGATACTATTAGACTGAAAAGGTGCTGCAGTCTAAAATCAAAATCAACAACGTCCCTAGCACCCATTTTAATAACCGTAAGGTAAAGTTGTCAGATCAGGAAGGAGACGTCGTTTGGTGTACACCACTTGAAACTTTTTGATGACTGTTTTGTTCATCAGTTGAATGTCTTTTTATTCCCAGCTATTGTGTCTGCTTTCGTCATTATATTTTGTGTTGTCTCATCATGCTTCATAAACTCATTCACAAGATTCAGTAGGGTGTCATGCGTGACAAGGGCAGCGTTGTGCGTATTCAGAGTGATTCCCTTGCATTTTACCTGTGATTTGTTGTGGAAGGTTTTACACGCATAGCATTTTGGACCTCCGCACACAAGTTCAACAATATAGTCATTACCACCAGTCATTCCATTGATTTCATCAGTTAGATCCCCCAAAAAGGGCCTGTCTCTGGGATCCAGTCTCCATCTTTGACCAAAAAATACAACTATCGGTGTCCGAGTACAGACATCTCTCCCCAATCCATTAGATCATACAGCATGAGGCGTGCATATGCTGTTGTCATGGCGCCAATGAATAGGTTTATGTTTTTGGTTTTAGCCGCCTGTGCCTTTCTGTACCTCCACTGAACAAGTGCAACATCATCAGATACAAATGTAAACTGTCTGACATCGTACAGATCGCTAAACATGTAGCGGGCAAATATGTTAGGATTTGTGATCAGCTCGCATGTCCCCAGATTTTCGCGCATTGAAAAATGACCCCACAGAGAATTAAGCAGCAGTTTGTTGATGCTACGCATAGCTTTGTTAACAGTTATTTTTTCAGGATCCAGCTGGATTCCCTCTTTGTCATAGTAGTCTTGGATGTATTTTGCTTTGGACTCTTCATCATTTGCAAAACTCGGGTAGCCTGAAGCCTCTTGCTTACGTTTTAAAAAACCACATAGCCTTTTTCAGCGGCCTTTTGTAGCTCAAAACTTATCCAAACACCTGAGAGAACCCTCTCATGATCAGAGTGATTACAGCTGCTGGTCTGATTTTGGATCTCTGCACATGTGCGACACAGAGGGAACATCAACTTATTGTTACAACGGTATGGAAGTACTGGATGATACAGCCCCCTGGGAGGTAACACAGTAAATTTTATCAGTCCAAAGTAATTTTCGAGGGGCCCAAAGTCACGGAAAATTATTTGTGGATGGCCGACTGGGAAACTTTTACAGGCCTGTACAGTTGGATACAAAGATGTGAAATCATAGTAATGCATTTTCTCACCCTCTGCAACTTTGTAATGTAGTCTGTAGGCATTGGTACCACCCCCAAACAGAGCTTTTCGTGGGTCAAGTCGTTCGGGGGCATTGTCTTGTTTTCAAAAAGTCCTTTAAAATTTGGTCACTGTCTTTGGCTTGTTCCCACTCACATTCCCACATTACTCGAACATGGAGTCTGTGTATCAGTTTAAAAGCTTGTAGTTTTTCTTTAAACTGTCTATAAAGAACGCCAAACGCTATTCACCTTATTTTGCACCGTCGCCAGGGCGGCGCCATATTACAGCATTTTGTCATTTGACTTCTGCTTCAGACTGGAAGTGCAGTTATCAACAAAAGGAACGAGTGGTGTAAGTTAACCAGCAAGCGATTTTATTTCATCAAGATGTCTAGTATTGTGTGTTCAGTCAGAGGCTGCCATAATAACTGGGCCAAGAGGAGAGAGTTTTTGAAACAGACCTGTTTTGAACATCATGTGGAGAGATCGGAGTGTTGTGGGGCACCATAAAATCTACATCCGCCGCCCAAAGATGAGGAGCACATACGGCTGTGGCTGAAAGCGCTTAACCTGAAGTGCCCACCGAAGCGCCCTTATATATGTTCGTTTCATTTTGTGGACGGGGAGCCGACAGAGGAGCACCCTTACCCCGAGAAATGGCTCGGCTATGATGCTCCGGTAAAGAAGCCACGGTGGGCTTTGAAGAGGTTGTCAGATAGGGGTGAGTGAGATATTGTTTTGCCTGACGTCAAGTTCCCATGATCCACGCTGTGATTACATTTAAAGATCAGTTATGAACAATTAACTGAATGAAACAATTTCTAAAATTACATTTTAAATTTTATTAAGATTGTGGTTCTGAACACTGTGATCAGTCTTAATGTAGCTTACATTATTACTGGATACTTGTAAGACTTACAGTATGCAACGTATGCCAGTCTCAGTATCTTTAATTCTTGCTAGTCTGTACTAGTTGTCATTATGGTGGACCTTAGCAACACTCACATGACCCGTGGATCTTCTGGTTGAAGTTTAAGTCCTAATAAAAAACCATTTTGATTGTGTTTTTTGTAAATTAGATATGACAGTCAGCGTCAGGGATGCAGAGGAGAAGGATGACCACATTCACATGCCTCCACGTTGTGATGTGGAAACTCAGTGGGAGGATCTGTCTGTCTCTGAACACAGCTATGCTGCAAGATCATCACTCCATCTGAAGCCCCTGACATCTGAAGTTGGAACCCAGTATGTTGGATCAGCTGCGTTGTACTCAACCCTACTCAGGACTGATAACCTATGTCAGCTGTATACAGGGTTGTCTCTGGAGGCTTTTAATTGTGTTGCTGAGCACCTTACAGAAAAGTACCACAACAGCTTCCAGTTACACCCCTGGGATCAGCTCCTGATGACCCCGATGAAGCTGCGCCTCAATTTGCTGCAGGGAGACCTTGCTGAAAGATTTGGTGTCTCACAAACCATTATGTGTAAAGTCATTGCTTGCTGGCTTGATCTAATGGAGGAAAACATGAGGTGTTACATTCCCTGGCTGCCCAGAGAGACCATTCAGGAAACAATGCCTCAGTGTTTCAAAGAGCACTACCCCAAAACAACCTGTGTGATTGACTGTTCAGAGACCCCCCTCCAAAAGCCACGCAATCTTGACTCGAGAGGTGAGTCTTACAGCCACTACTAAGGCCAGGACACCATGAAGTACCTCGTCGCCATTGCACCATGTGGTCTGATCATGTTTATTTCAGCTGCCTATGGAGGAAGGTGCAGTGATAAATTTATTACTTCAAATTCTGGGTTCTTGGAATACCTCCGCCCAGGTGATGAAGTAATGGCTGACAGAGGCTTCACTATTGAAGATCTTCTGAACGAAAGGAAGGTGAAACTGGCCATCCCAGCATTCACCAAGAGGGGCATGCAACTGTCTGAAGAGGACACCACCAGCACAAGGCGTATTGCGAATGTACGGGTCCATGTTGAGCAGGTCATACGCCGACTAAAAAACTTTAAAATCCTTTGTCAAACATTTCCCATCACCCTTACTCCCAAAGCTGACAAAATTTTAAGAATTTGTGCAGCCCTGTGCAACCTTAGAGGTGACATCATTTCTGATGTAGAGGAGGAATGAGGACATTAAGTTTTGCTACTAAGATGACCAGATGTTACCTGTACATAAGTTCAATTTTATAGATAAATACTTATTACTTTTTTATAGATTGTTTATTCTGAATCTTTACAATATATAGAATAATCTGACCTGTTTGTAATTTTTTTTATTAACAAATGTTAACAATGTGTTTATATTACAAATACTTACTTTTTAAAAAACTTACTGTTGAAATGACTGAGTGTGGCCCTAAATGTAGACATCAACACAGAATTTGGTTTAAAAAAAGTAATGGAATTTATTTCTGAAGTGAAAGATTGAGCTAAAGGAAAAACTGCATTTTTGCAGGAGGAAAAGACAGTTTATGCAGGATGCTGGCTGGATTGAAGCAGAGGTGGGTTTGGCAAGCAGGCGGACAGACAAGACAGGTATGCAGTTGTCCTAGGGCAGAGGGAAAAATGGTGAGTGTCAGAATACATAAATAAGAAAGCAATGTTGTCTGAAAAAACAAGAAACCTAGGAACAAAACTAACTTGAATGAGAAATCGGTACTCAATGGTGAAAAGCTGGGATTGGCCCACTAGAAATTACATGTGCTAAGAAATGGCTGTTGTACACACAGAATATAAGCTAAAAGAAGGCAGGTAAGGTAGGACAGAAAGCATACATTAATCATTGAACATAAAGAACTGTAATAGGGCTGAACGATTTATCGTTTTCGGATCGAAATCGCAATTTCAGGCAAGGCAATTTTGTGATCCCCAAAGCTGCAATTTTTTGCAGACCCAGGATCTGCTGTGTCAACTGTTTTACACATACTATTTTACACATTTGCAGGTAATTTGCATTTACTGAAGTGCTGGTAAGCAGGTCAACAATACAAAGACTCTGTTAAGGAGTACAAGTAATGATAATAAAAATAATAATAATTATAATAATAATAATAATACATTTTATTTAAGGGCGCCTTACAAAAGGTACAAAAAGTGCATAAAACAGGTATAAAAAACTTTATAATACAAAGAAAGTGCAAAAGATCAGAGGAAGTGGGAGAGTTTGAACAGATGAGTATCCCTTAAATAATGCCATCCATCCATCCATCTTCTTCCGCTTATCCGTGGTCGGGTCGCGGGGGCAGCAGCCTGAGCAGGGAAGCCCAGACTTCCTTCTCCCCAGCTGCACTTGCATGTAGAAGCCTTGTGAACCATTTTGCTGCAGCTGAGGCATCCCCTCTACCATCCTCATGTCGTTGCAGATACTTGCCGTACTTACCTTGATATTATTCACTTACCTTGTTCTGCAGTACAATTAAGAGATTCGACCAGTTACTTAGCCTGCATGTTGTCATCAGGTCAGCAGCTGTGTATATTTTAAAAACACATGTTAATAACACAAACAGTGCAAAATACAATCAACCTTTAAGTAAAAGTAATACAATGAATCATAATCAGTGTTTCCTCTTTAGTCACTCAGCTGTTGTGCATCACAACAGCTGGGAAACTACCACTTCTGCTATATCCATAAAACTCTGTAATATAGCCTTAAATAAATAATAGTTCATAGTTTCAAATGTTTTGACGTTAGAACCACGACTTTAAACATGTATTACATGCAAAAAGCAACAGATATTACTGTCTCAAGCGCCACCGTTTTTTTTAATAGAGAAAACTTTCTTCAGTAATTCTAATAATGATAACAATGGTGGCAAAACAAGTCATGACAAAAAGAAGAATAAGGTTTAGGACTTTTACCTTCCATAATATTGAGGCTGCATGACTGCACGACCATCCTAATCCAGCAATGCAGGAGCATCCCGTCGTCTCCAACGCGCCGCTATTGCTAACTAGCACCCCCGCCAAGTGACTTGTACTGCTGGCCTGACTCAGGTTCACGTCTGCTTTTAAAAACACGTAATCATCTTCTGTGTGCAACAATACACGACCAATTTTGCCGCTATGAAGGTACTGGTACGCCTCTGTGCTCTTCTAATTTTTCATAGCCGCACCATCAACACCCAGGGATAGCACAAAGTAGTTAAAAATGTCGCCATATGAGATCTCCGGCCACTGTCTCATGTATCAACCCACACTGACATGGTCGATGGATGAGGGAACGCAAGACCATCCGTTCTTCTAATAAAACTTGCAGTTTGTTCCCATTTTAGAGCTCCTGGTATTGTGTCTGTTGACATTTTGATGCTTTAACTCTGCGGAGCCGGCTACTGGAAAGGGCTGACCGGAAGTAAGAAGACAAAATGCGGAAGTAACGAAGAATTAAAAGTGGGCAGGGCGAAATAAGGTGAATATTGTTAACAGGATTTATATGTCCAGGACTGTAGCACTTTGGACACCCGTGCCAAATACATCCAGTGAACTCATATGCAACACGTACATTGTCCTGTACACAAAACCCATCAACATGATACGGGCTAAATTGCACCTCTCCGTGATTCAGGGCGTGTTGAATTTCTACTTTGCTTCTGTACGATTCAAATTCTAGCCACTGTATAGAAGCATTAGAGAAGGTCTTGTGCTGCTTGATGTATGCGCCATCATGTGTTAAAGCCAGCGTGTCAGGGGGTAGGAATTGTGTTTTAAACACAGCCATGCAACACGAAGCTAGAGTAGTGTAGGCAAAGGGGTCTAACTTGGTACACTCCATAGATGCTTCACGGTACACGATGCATGCTTTGCGTAACACAACAACATCATTGATCCCATATTTTCGCATTTCAACCTGGAAATCAAATTTCTCATGACACACTGTGTTGTACCACTGCATTAAATTTACTCTCTTTTTCTGACATGTTGTCATAACCGTAAAAATATGGTTTTGGGAAACTACCAACATAATTCTCATTTTCTACTGTGTTGAATATGTGTGGAAAGTAACCCTTTTTGGCATCTTCAAACCCCAAAGCGTCAGGAGCCTTGGGAAGAGCAAAGGGCATAAATGAGCACAAGTCAAGCCACCTCTGTTTGTATACCTCATCGAACATTAACAAGACTTTACTACCCCGCATGGTGAGTCTCGGTGTGATGGACTGTTTAGTGAAGTATTCCAACATAATGTAGTTGTCAAATCCCGACGCATTGTGAGCTATGAATGTGTAGTTTTTGTACTAAATTTTTAAATGAAAAGATCAACACAAGATGGTCCAGAGGCCCACCATTTTTGGTTCTCGAAGTCAATTGCGCAGACAAATACAGCTTCGTGCCCATTGTTTTGCGTACGTGTTTCAAAGTCATAAAAGACATACTTAGACTGCGGCTTTGATGGTTTTTCAGGTTGTATGAAACACTGATGTTCTACGTCTGATGTCAACGATTCACCACAATGTGTACATTTGTCCATCAGGCATTTATGGCCCACGGTATTTGTCCAACTTACACAGTACAAATGACCGCAGTCGTCACAATATTTAGCGCGATCACAAGGCCTAAACCTCTTCTTGTTTTTGGATTCTGACATGTTTTTGTGTCTTTTGAAACAAGATGCTGATCTGCAAATGCGCCGACAATCTGGACAGCATATGGTTTTCAAATCTTGTTGTTCATGACAGTCTTCAGAAAAGCACATGTTGCAGACATATTTACATTTGTGGTATGCCAAAGCTTTGTAACCCTTGTAACAGTATTCACACATGTATGCACATCCAAAAAATCCAGTTTTTTTCTGTATTAAATAGTAGTGATCCTCATACAGATACAGCCACACTGTTTTTGGATGAGGGTGTTCATGTTTCTGATAGAGTTCCAATTTTTTAGTACTGCTGTTGTGGTGAAAAACAATAATTTTAACATTCAAATGCCGCTCAACTTTCGACACATCTGTGAGTGAAACTTTGTGGTCTGTATTAAACCCTACACGTTCATAAATTTCTTGGGCCTGTGCATGAATTTTATCTTCAGACATGTGTGGGTACAGATAGCGCGCTACACAGATAGAGAAACACAAGTTATTGTCTGTGTTCGATGGGACATAGAGACAGGCTTTTTTCTTTTGGATTATATGATCGTAGGACATGCCCCCTAGTTTGCGTCTTACACCTCCGCATCTATTTAAGGCTGCTGTGACAAATTCTAGCAAATTATCCGATGTCATTTGATCATTGCTTTGCATTATTTGTTCAATTTCATTTGGAAATGTTGTAGCATTGTAGGCATTGGACGCATTCAATACAGCACATACTTCACTAGAAAGTGCTGGGCCTCTCAGAACAACATTTAAAACACCATCTGGTGCTGCCAAGCTGGTTGCAAAATTAACAACGGATCTCCACCGCATTAAATTTTGGTCTCTCTGTAATAATAAAATCACGCGGCCCTCCTGTCCGTCTTATACGCTCAGCCAGTTCTGAACTGTACTGTCTGTGTTGTGTTTGTGCTATGGCATTACCCGCTGTTCGAGCTGTGCTAGGCTGGTGGTTAGGTTGTGCAGTTTGAAGTCTATGCAGACTTTGTGATATGGCATTGGGTGCAGTTTGAGCTGCGTTAGGTTGGGGGTTTGATTGTACAAACTGAGGTCTGTGAAGTTTTTGGGGTGCAGGGTCTGGTTCATTGAATTCTGAGGCATCTCGTTTCAGTATACCCAAATTTTGCAAAATGTCAAGACTCTGGGCAACAGTAAAATCGACTTCTTCTAGTCTGTCAAATTAATTTTCAACATCTGACAAGCTTTGGGGATCGTGATCACTATCTGTATCATTTATATATTGATCAATTGCTTCCTCTATATCAGACCAGGTTAGGGGACCATGTTCGCCATCTGCATCATTTATGTATCTTTGATTTCGTCTGTGTAGATTCTCATTCATCCAGGTCATGGTCATTCTGAAGATTCAAAAGCAAGGCAACTGGACTGTGTAGAGTTTGTTGGGAAGACGTTTCACTTCTCATCCAAGAAGCTTCTTCAGCTTCTTGGATGAACATGGACTTCCCAACAAACTCTACACAGTCCAGTTGCCTTGCTTTTGAATCTTCAGTATCTTTGATTTCGCAATCTATGTTTGAGTCAATCAGGCCTTCATGATTGTGTTCATTGTTGCTTAAATCATTGCTGTTGTTAATTAGTCCTCGCCTGCCATGTTTTGATTTGCGCACACATTTACCAGGCATGATTAGACAATACAAAATAATATAACATCAGACACTGTCTATTTATTTTGAATAGCGGCACACCCTATGCTGTTTTTAAGAATTATGTCCAATTTTGTATTTATCATCGCAATCTCATTTCTAAGGTCAACTGTTTAGCAAGCCTGCCTGTATGCTATACGTGATAGCCGTTTAAAATTAGCTGACAGTACAGTCTTTACCATTCTAGACTCCTGTATCAGCGCTTTACTACGCCTCAGCAGTAGTTCCTGATCTTTTTTAAGAGTATGCTAAGACATTATGCTGTTGTTGCTGTTTAAATCTACATGTATAAGGTGTGGTACGTTGTAATATCTTACTTTTAGATGCACGTCGTTCTTCTTCCTCCAGAGCAAAGTCGCTTTCGTCCCAGCACTTTAACTGTGTATCAGTCCAATTGTGCAGATCTGCAGGTTCTTTTGAATCAGAAAGAGAGTCCGTCTGTGTTGGTGTTGTTGATGCTCTTTGATGAGCTTGTGTTTCAGGAAGAACTGAAGCTGCTGACTGGTGATCTGGAACTGATGTATTCTGAGGGCTGGGTATCACCACAGGCGATTTGGGATCCTCTGGATCTGGGAGGTCCTGGTGTTCCTCAGGTCCCGGGGCTGGGTATCTGAGATCACAATTGGTGCTTGGGAATCCTCTGGATCTGAGAGGTCCTGAAGCTCAGGGTTAACGCTAGGGTGTTTGGGTATTACAGGCCCCAGGGTATGACGCTGGGGTGGCGCTTGTTTTTCAAAAAGGCCATACACCCGCTCTGTTTGATCATATGAAAACATACATATAGAACCACTTTAGTTAAAATCATGATGATGACAATGTTTTAGACATTAATTTTGATTATGTAGTAGTGCACCGTAATGCATACTGACTGCCAAACTCTGACTTCTTGAACAGGGGTTTCCTCTGGGTGGTTTCATCGAACAAATGAACCTCATCTAGAGAAACCAGAATATAGCATTTAATGTAAAAAAAAAAATAACACAGGTTGTTCAATATTAATCTCATGGAGAATAATAAGAAAATCATTACCAGTGAAACTGGATCTCCTTCTTGATCCACCGCTGGTATTTGCTTGCTCCTGGGATTCTGCACCACAGTTTAGAGCTGTATTGAAAATACTTTTAGAATTGAAAATGACAATATACACACAATTGTCAGTCAAATTATAAACAAAGCCAAAAAAGGTTGTAACAATGTGACATTTTAAATCAGTTGTTAGTACTCACCAGCTACAAGGGCCATTTTCTACAGAATGTAGTCAGAAGATGTCCTCAACCAGAAAGAGCGATGTGATGCAGACTTTTCACAAGGGGAATAATGTTGAGAGATCGGGCCGGCCCTGAGAGCTCATATGGTATAAGCCACTCCTATCCTGCACACCATAATGACTTTGATGTCGGCACTGATTTACAAATGTTTGTTTTTTTTGTTTTTTTTTATTTGCATGGCCTGTGTGACCCTTTGACAGCATTTTGTGATGTCGCTTTAGGAAGTCACCCCCCGTCTCGGGATGTCATGTGGCTACGTTTAGGAAGCCTGCTGCCAAGTCACCTGTCAATCTCCACACCTTACATGTCCTGACAAAACATTCTGACCATTTGGTTTCCAATAAACAAACACATTACCCCCTGACCTGCTGGTAATAAACGTCCATTAGTATGTGGGAATTAGTAAAAAAAACCCTACCAATACACACCACATGTTTTGTTAAAGGATTGTATAGTTTTATTCCCTTCCTTTGTATTTTCTTTTACTTAACAACACATTTAGATAATATGTAGAATGTAACATGAAAAAAGAAAGAAGATTAAAACTTTAGAAAAAAAAACAAAAAACATTTTGTTGTAGGACTTACAAAGTCTAATTTACTTTAAAGTTGGAGATGTTTAAGGATATGATCTTTAAGGACATTATGTTTTTCAGGAAATCTATCCTACCAATACACATAACATGTTTTGAAGGATTGTATAGTTTTATCCCCTTCCTTTGTATTTTTTTTTAATAATAACACATTTAGATAATACGTGGAATGTAACATTAAAATGAAAGAAGAAGATTAAAACCTTAGATAAACCACTTTCTTTAATAGGAGTTACAAAGTCTAATGAATACACAACCACATCTCCTCTTCATCTGCTATCAATGTATCTCACCTCAACTCAAGTTTTACAAAACAAAAGTGCTTCACAAAACAGTATAAAAATATATAGACAAAGAAACCCGGATAAAACAATATAACAAATATTTAAAAACAGTGTTTTGTTAGGGCTTTAACATTATTCCGAATTAAAAGCCAGATTAAATAGGTAGGTGTTAAATTTTCTTTTAAAAATGCAAAGAGTTTGCTGAATTTTGACCTGTATTTTGCTCTTTCTAAAGGCATTTGTATGTTAATGCCCCTTCAGACCTGAGACTGAAAAGCTATCACCCCCACAATGCTTCACTGTCTGTCTGTTTCCCACCCTACCTCCACTACCATGGGAATTAGTACTACATTGTCTTTTTACCCAACATAACCTTTTCTGGTTACTGTGAGAAACAATGCTGAACCTGTGAATAAAGAATGGTGTCAAACACCCTGTCTTCAACCCATGCTAAATTTCAGACCTCGAGGAAGGACACTGCTTCACACATATGTACTGCATCCTGAAGACATCCACACACACACACACACACACACACACACAGGCATGCCCAGGCATGCATCCCCACACACTTCCAGCCCCACCTTGGTTACTGTGAGTAATAAAACTGAATCTGTGAATAAAGAATGGTGTCAAACACCCTTTCTTCAACCGATGCTTAATTTCAGACCTCTGGAAAACAAGGAAGGACATTGCTTAACATCTGTGTGCTGCATCCTTCCACCCTTTTGATCAGAGGAAGACATCTACCTCACACACACCTCCCCCCTGGGACACTTCCGGTGACACACTCCCACACACGCACACGTGCGTGCACGCCAAAAAAGTGCACCTTATTTACTACTGCTACCTGTAGTTAACCTGGCTCCCTGGCTGATCTGGCAGTTTTGGCGGGCCTGAATCGCTGCGAACAAAAAAGTCAGGTTCATCTCCAGGACAATGAACAAAATATGTGTCCGGTTTTTGTAACTTGGCTTTTCCTTGCTCTCATTTTTCCTTTTCTTGTGAAGTGCCACTCATGTTAACTTAGTCTGTAAAAATGCTTTACCTAGTTTGCAATCTGCTGACAAGTGACTGATGATGACGTTGGTGGACTGTTGGTGATGACGAGTTTTACCCAAAATACACTTGGAGACAATATCGGCGATCCACTTGTAAATTCGCGAGTCATCAAGTTAAATGTGTGAGTGAATATAAAGCCAGTCATGCAGCACAACATTTTATTCAATATTTTACGGCTACTACATCACTAAAATTAGTTGGTCTTGGAAAGTTTTTAGCAACCATGACTCTATCCTGAGTCATACATAAATATATATATAAAAAAATTACTCAGACCAGAAGTCTCGTGCGCACAGATAATTCTTATAGATTTATAACATTATGTCATTATTTCCTCCGCCAACGAGGTTATGTTTTTGCCGATGTTAATCTGTCTGTTTGTGTTCAAAATAACTTGAAAAGTTTTGAACGGATTTGGATGAAATTTTCAGGAATTGTCGGAAATGGGATATGGAAGAACTGACTAAATTTAGGGGGTGATCCGGATCACCGTCTGGATCCAGGAACTTTTTGAAGGATTCTTTAACATTTCCAGATAGGACCATTTTTGCCAAAGTGGACCGAAGCTGCTTGGCGGAGGTCTGCGCTCTCTGAGTGCTTTTCTAGTTACACATATTATGACCGGATATGGTGTCAGGAGGGTTAGCCTGTCAGATGAACAAGCTCTGTCTCTCCCGTAGAGACGCACAGTATCAGAGACACACAGGTAAACAAGCAAAAATAGGCTGTTTTGACACATTGGAACCTGCAAAAAACAAGTGACTTTTTTTGGAAATATAATTGTAAATAGTTTGCTGTGTGGGATAGCGTTTATTTCTTTGTTCTAACTTATAAAGACAACTTGAAAAAACATATTTCTGTTGTCAAAAGTGTTAATCCATACTCTGCTGGATTTTTTGTGATGAATTCTGTCTGATTCAATTTCCTTTTTTTTTTTTTCTCCTTTTGTCTTAATGGTCATATTACTATTTACACATTCAAGTGGCACTCCTGCAGCATACATATTCAGATAGCCCAGCTTGTCCTGAAAAATCAAGATCTAATTCATGATTATACATTGTAGGGTTGAAGTTTTACATACATTATAACACAAAAAGTCCAGGTGCCCCAAAAACAGAAAAAAAATGGCTTAGACCTCAGAGGGTTAAATCATCTACGATAAGCAAATTATTTTTGTTTGCAGGTAGCAGCACATCGTCACACAGAGATTCAGGAAGACCATTTACAAAATTGATATCCCTTATTTTCAAGAGATGGTCATATAAAGGCTGCCAGCACGAGTACATGTAAACAATGTTACCAATCTCATGTGAAATAACCTTCGATGCATTTTCAACAAGGCTCTTGACAAAAGGTCTTTCCACAATTTGAAGGTCCGCTCACTACAAGACTAAAGGGATGCTACAGTCTGCTGTCAAAGCTGTGGGCTGAATTAAAATCCACAGGGCAATGTGGAGTAGTCAGACCCTGAGTTTGTTGTACACCACCTGTACCTTCTTAACAACTGTGTGACTTTTGAGATGGAGGTGTTTTTTATCTCTAATGATGGTCTCAGATACTGCTGTTAAATATGCAGTGGAGTGCTGGTCCACGACAAAGGCGTGCACAAGCCCCTCCAGCAACTCTTGGGTGATCGCAGATGCATTTTTGTGGTTTAGTGTCACCCCTTTACATTTAACTTGTGTTTTGCCACATCGTGTGTGATAAGCATTACACTTTGGCCCCTCTGATACAAACTCTGTGATATAGTCCTCCTCAGGTAGGCCACACACGTCACCATCATTGATGTCATCTGTTAATCACCCAGGTATGACCCCAGTGGAGGAACCCAATCAACATCTCTGGAGGTGAATAGCACACTGTCTGTGTCACAATACACAGTACAGTACACACTCCTGCAGTTTGTCCAACAAGTCGTATAGCATGAGTCTGGATTAGGCTGTTGTCATGGCACCAATAAAGACATTAAAGGGAACATATCATGCAGAAACAAGATTTAGTACTTACAAATAATGTTGTTTAGTGAATTGCTGACTCTAAACCTCCAGAAAATCCCACAACATGAGATCTGCTCCTGTCCCCGATATCCGGGAGCGAGACTTCTGCCCCTGAAAACGTCTCATTGCGAGATCTTCGCAAGATCTTCGCAAGATTTCCTGCAACTTGACGTCAGGTATTTTCAGTCTCTTCTCACTGGATGAGCTTGAGAAAGCAGCTCCTCCCTGGTAATGCCTGAAGCACCGAGCTGCAGCTAGGACACGCCCACCAAGCTCAGCCATTTATATTCTCTCCAGGACCGGCAATGTCAGGAGCAGTTTCAGTGTTTGTTTTCTGTTGTTTCCCTGAGCTATATACTTGAGAGAAGACATGTCTGGGAAGGGTCTTCATCTGTGTTTTTTTGGTTGTGGATCAAAATCATAACTATCTTCACTTCCAAAAAATGAAGACACCAGAAAGCAGTGGACAGCCCTTGTTTTCTCGGATCAGCCGCTGTCTCAGCTGTTTCTGTGTGCTCATCATTTTACCCCAGAGGGCAGTTTGATGCAGGATTTGCATCTCAACTGCTGCTCAAACAAGGAGCAGTTCCCTCCATAAAGACTGTCCACAGAGACCCGGAACCACAAGCGGTAAGCAATGTAATCAGAGGAAGTAATGTAAATAAAGCCATGATGTAATGTCGAGCTAATGCTAAGCTAGTTAGCATTAGCGTTAGCGTCAGCTGTGTTGTGTAAATTCGGACTTGTAGAGCTCTTATGACCCCACGGTAGCTAAAAAAGCAAAACTCACAAACAGTGCTTCATCCTTTGTTACTTAAATTTGTAAATAAATATATTATGTAATGTTGAGCCAATGCTTAGCTCATTAGCGTTAGCGTTAGCTTTAGCGTTAGCGTCAGCTGTTTTGTGTAAATTCAGACCTCTGGGGCTCTTTTACGACCACACAGTTGCTCAAAAAACAGAACTCACAAACGGCGCTTCATCCTTTGTTACTTAAGTATCTATCTTTTAATTATTATGATGAACATGTCTTTGAAAAGGTCTGCACACCCCTCTTAGCTGCTGAGAGTAATGGGAAGCTATTGTTAGCGGTTTGACTCACTGTTGTGTGTAATCACATAACTAATGTGGGTTTTTTTCTACTTAAAAACTCCTCTGTATTCATGGAGATGTGCATGATCAATCGGCGAATCTCATAAGTAGCCATTTTAATCATATAATAAAGGCCAAACAAAATTTTAATGTTAACTGCAAAGTCAATACAACGATCCCCGGACAGCCGGGGCTAGTAAACAAGTCACTTCCGTATGTCACCCCTCCGCTCGGCCGCGGCACCCCCTTCGCTCCGCCTCCGGCTCAGCCCTGACAGAACTGGCCAATCAGAGGACAGAGTACACATGAGGTCTTGGTTCTCACATGTACTCTGTCTGAATCAGAGCGTTTTGAGGGAGACCCTGAAAAGCGGCTAGAGAGAGGCTTTTGTAAACGCGATTGTGAGGCGAAGAAGGAGCTTTATGACCTGCAAATCATACAGAAGTACTTCAAATGCATCCCAGATTGGCATAATGACAAGGAAAACAGCATGATATGTTCCCTTTAACATCTTTTGTTCTGCCCCACTGATCACAGACATGCTGCCATTGTACCATGGCCACCTGACCTGAAATAAAACAGACACACATCAAATTGATCTCTGAACATGAGCTGTGTGAACCTCTGGCTCTGTGATCAACTCACAGGGTGGTGAGTTATCCCTCATGCTAAGTTAAAAACTTGGTGACAGACTGTTTCATACCACTGCATAAATTTGGCCCTTTCATTGTCATTGTATCCAACGCTGACTGAATGCCCTGTCGTACATGGAAACAACAACATGGACACCCTGAGTTACAAAATATTCTAAAACAATGTAGCTGTCAAAGCTGGAAGCGTTGTGGGCAATAAATGTGTAACCCTTGTATTTTGGCCGTCTGTAATGTTTTACAAATAACTTGACACAGTTGGATGTGCTAAAACAGTACTGCTCACCATCAGTGTTCATGCTACAAACAAAGTTGGCCTCATGTTTCCCGTTGGAATATCATGTCTCAAAGTCGTAGAAAATGTACTTTTTCTCCAAATCTTTCATTTCAAGGGGTTGAATAAAATAGTCATGCCCCACTTTGGTGTGCAATATCTTTTCACGACAGTGCAGACTCTTTGGAAGAGAACACTGGTGAGGAGCATTACCTGTGTTGTATGTTTTATCACACTCATCACAGTATTTCAGTCTTGTACAGGGAAAAGGTTGTGTCTACTATCCAGTAATTTATGCTGTTGGAAACAGTGTTGAGATTTACAGATACATTTACAACTATTGCATTTTATGGTGTTGTCTGAGTACTTTTGGCACAGTGTCTGGCACACATTGCACAGGTGTTTACAGTTATGAACCATAGGACTGTGATATGGCACATGACAATATTTACACATGTATGGTGCCCTGAAAAAGCTGTTTCATTCATTATCAAATAATGGTGTTCACAGTGCAGGTACAGCCAGATTGTCCTAGGGTGGGGTGTGTCGTGGTTCTGAAAACACTGCAGGCATTCACGCCTGGCACCATGGTGAAAAACAATGATTTTACCTCATCCAAAAAATAGTCTACATTGTTTTGATCATCTGAATGAAGTATAACCTGTACATCATCTGAGAGTGACGGGCCTCTCAGAACATTTATCAAACTGCGGGAAGGTGCGTTTTGCATGGCCTGTACAATGACGCTGGAAAGGCTATCCCTCAACCTGGCTGGAAGTTCAACAATGTTATCCTGGTTAATGCCTCTGAGATCTACCTGCTGGCGGTATTCAGCATCATTAACACAGGAGCTCTCTGATCTGTACTGGATTTCAATCACTTCTGCTAGAAGCTGCTATCCCCCCATTAATGTGATCCCTGTTAGAAGGTCTTGCAGACCCCTCCCCAATTTGAAACACCACTGGTCTGTTAACACTTTCCTCACCACAATTGGCCAAGAGGTCAGCAGCTCACGTCATGATAAATACAAATTCATGATAAAAGTTTAAGGCAATAAACAGAGCAAGGAATTCAATGAATTCACAGTGAAAGTGCGACAGTTTTAGGAACAGTAAGAGTTCATGAACACAGGCATTGCTCATAGGATTCTCGCTGCCTGCCGAGTAAAATGGAGCGAAAAACCTTCAATGAAACCAGTTCAGACATTTTCAGCTTTGTCTGCATAGTGTTCCAGGCTGTGGGGGCAGTATAACAAAAAGCCAGTTTCCCCAGTTCAGTTTGGACTCTGGGCACATTTAGGTAATAATTTGTACAAGAGTGTAAGGCAAAGGTGCTCCTTGATTTCTAAGAGAACAGAGGTAGGATGGGCCACTCAGCTTTGGCAAAGAGTTCACAGTGGTGAGTGAGGCGACCGCAGCCAGTAACAATACACAGTGCACAATGATGGACAGTGTCCAGAGTCCGGAGTCATATACAAGACATCACCATAATCGATCAATCACATAAATGTTGCAGAGACCATATATTTCCAAGCTCTGAGGGAAAAACAGGATAGTAAAATCCCAGTTTTACCCTCAGCTTATGGACCAGGTTGGCAATGTGAGCCTGGATTTTTGTTTTCTTTGCTTTTAAAACCAATTTCAATGAGTGTAGATGCATCTGAACTACATTAAAAGCAGTCTGTAAAAATTCTAAAGCCTGGTCAAGAGACGACGAGCAGCAACAAATTACACTGTCATCAGCGTAAAGGTGCGTTCACACCCAACACGACTTTGGCGACCTCTGCGTCCACTCTCCATGCAGAGTCAATGTACAGCCACGATCAGCCACGACCACATGCGACCAGATCTCACACGATGCGACGGACGCTTTCTGGGCAACTTGGTCACATCTTTGGAGACATGGGGGCGGCGCCCCTGTTGTGGCAGATGGGAACTCTGGGGTCGCTTTGGACACGGAGCAGGTCGCCGTGCACCATCGCCAAAGTTGAAATATTTGAACTTTTCAGACGATGTTGCATCGTGAGAGCCAATCAGCGTTGTGTGGGTGAGTGATTGACACCCGTGACAGACTGTTTTTGTTCCGGTCCACACAGTGACAATCTATGTCCGTGTGGGGAACATTGGTTAGTGAGTACATTAGTTCCGCCTCAACGGACCACAGAGAACTCACAGAAGATGCTGCTGCAGGGCCACCTGCAGTGTTTTGTGGTTGGTAGGTGAGTGAAAAGGATACTGTTGGAATAATGTCAGCTAATACGTCCTATTATATGATGATATGATATGTTCGCGGGGTGAAACTCGAGCAGGCATGACGTCACTGAGCAACGGCGACAGTGACAAAATGAGCTATGAACAGGCGCAGGACTTTGCGACGCGATCTTGGTCGCCAAAGTCGCAGCTTTGGAGCCTGGCCTGGATGGTAGTACTAAATCCTGGATTTTCAGCTGATGCTTCATGATAAAAATAACTGGCTGTTATCCCTGTAAAGAGTAGAGTCTCAGCTTTTATTTGATATCAGAATTGTTTCATTTGATGAACGTTTAGCTGAAACACACTTGAAATGATATAGGCCAAATAAGCCAGGCTAAAGAAAGAAGGAGAGGTTTAAATCAATGGAAGATATATCTCAAACATGAATCATAATTAAGTGTAATTTCAATGACAGTGGACTTACCATGAGTGGCTCCAGGGCGAACTCGCCATCCACCCTCAGCCTCTTCATCCTGTGAACAGAGATGATAACAGAATCTTTGGCGAGTTGATAATAACTGACCATTGATTTCTTTTTCTAGAGTCTTACAGACCTCCACTGAGCCAGGGTCACCGTCGTCACTCTGGGCGGGTTCGCGGCTGTTGGTGTGGCTGTGATTGTTATGTTGTTGAAGATTTATGGTTAATTAATTTAATTTTTTTCTGTTTTCTTAGTTGTTCAGCCAAGTGGCTAAAGTTAAAAAAACATTCTTTTTTAATTAGGGAGATGTTGATTGAATGATTTGAGCAAAAAGAGAACAGGTAATATTCATCTCCTATGATTCCAAAGCAGTTCATATGTTTGGTCACTAATCTCATTTATATTAAAGCCTGATCTTTTCATTTCAAATCCTGAATTCCTTTCAGGCAAAATAAAACACTAACACTACCTTAATGTTGATATAGTTTACATTGTTTGATCATAATGCTTATAGAAGACCCTTCATTGGACAATATACTGGAGGCCTGATATTTGGAAAAGCTGTTTTTGGGGTCACCATGCAGCAACGATGCTGGAAAAGCCTATTCTCAATCTGGGGGAGGTCCTTTGGTCTGAGTGTGGGGAAGAGTGACTCAAGCAGAGGGTCCACAATGTACCTTTATTTTAGCACTTATTTGCACTATGATGATCACTCACTGTCCCCTGTGATGCGCGTCTATCTGCGTCTTCACGCTCACCGGCAGACGGAGGAGCGTGCGCAAAAACGCAGAGCGGGGATTTAGATCAAATGTTCACATGAACGTCACATGTACATCGGATGATAATCTCTTCTTCTTCAGCTTTTCCTTCCTTTCTCTGCTTTGTGTGAAAGCATTACTTAAAACAATGAATGTTTCATTCATGTTATGCGCTTTTTAACTAAAGGCAGCGTTTGTTGTGTTAAATGTTTTTACGTGAATGATCAGACTGTGCGGGACAGAGCTGATGGCTTGACAAGCGAGCAGCGTAAATAGTCAGAGGACAGATCAGAGAAGGGTCAGGGGAGAGAAGAAATGCATTTTAAAGAATAATGAAACGATAGTGACGCATTAGACTCTAAAATTACACAAATTAGAGTACACTTTTTATTTGATAAAAAGAGTGCCTGTTCAACGCTCTTTTGATTAAAATAAAAATCAAATAATGTTTTTTTTCTTTAAATCCACACTTGAATTTATGGGTGGGGATCCTGTTGGCATGGCGGGGGTCTCCGTTGTGACGGCGGGGCGCCGTCCCAAATACGCTACAGCGGAAACACTGAAAATTATATGTGCAAATTAATGTCCTGTTTAAATGTTAAAGAGTCAAGTAGTGCCTGTATTACATAGACTGATCATCACTGTAACAGACGCGGATCTGCAGTAGGAACTGCAGCCTGTCAGTGCTTCTCGCTGACATGAACAAAAAAATGGAGCCTGTCCAAACCTGCTAGGGAGCGCAGTGCGCACACAGAGCGCTCTGATCATGCTAGAATGAGATGATATCCATGTGAAAAAAAACATGGTACAATTTTTCTGAGTCAAGTCCAGTCGAGTCTGGAGTCATATAAACTATTCTGCTTCAACCTAGAGGCTGACGAGGGGCATTCAGGGAATGTTTCATTGATTTAAATCGGGTAATGTTAGATTGGAGGTGCGTTTCAGATAGCACTACCCCGAACAGTTAATCTGATATGTTATTCAGTATTTGATTCAGTTATTGAAATATCAAACCGAAGACGGGTGCTTTTGGATTACTATTAAAGCAGGATGAATACTATAGAATTAACTAGTATTGTGACAAATAAAATAATTAATGGTACAGATTTAATTGGTACCCTAGCATGTGATCAGCTCACAGATATTAAAGTCAGTCATTTTCCATCTCTGTTAACTGCAAACACACAACCATCAACTATGGCCGGTGAACACTGGGGTGCTGTGTACATCACCAAACACAAAGAGGGTTATTTCTTTGATAGTTTTGGTAACCCCCCTGATTATTTAGATTTTCCTGAAGAGATTAACAATTACCTTGTAAAACATTGTCCAAAATTTTGATGCTACAACATGTGGCCAACATTGTGTGTTTTTTCTGTGTCACATACAAAAGGGTATACCTTATGCTAAAATGATTAACATGTATAGTGATTAGATTCAGTTCAGAGAGGGTCACATCATGTAATTAATTTTGGCATATAAAGGGTTACAATGACATATAAAATTACATACTTTGGGATATGTATGTATATATATATATGTATATATATATATATATATATATATATATATATATATATATATATATATATATATATATATACAAATTATTGCTTTGTTTCTGCTGTGTTCTCTTAAGCTCACAGGACCCTCCCCCAGCTATGCACCCAGAGGCCCAACCCTGATTTGCTTGCTGATGAGCTGCTCCCCTCTCAATACACCCATTGGCCTGGCCATGCTGTGAGCGTGAAAACCCACCCTCAGTCTCCCCCCATAAAAATGGCAATCTCAGATTATATTCAGACCGCCAACAATGCATCAACAAAATACAAGACTGGACAAACCTCTGGAGGATAACCCTCAATCCTAACAAAACCCGTCTCGTCATCTTCCCAACCCCAACCTCCGGTCAGCCAACATCAGGGTCACCCTACATAACACTCAATTCCCCAACAGCCACACTGCAACTTTCCTCTGCACCCTGTTTCAATCCAACATGTTCTGGACAAA
Organism: Cetoscarus ocellatus; assembly: GCA_037902135.1. Lineage (NCBI taxonomy): Eukaryota > Metazoa > Chordata > Actinopteri > Labriformes > Labridae > Cetoscarus > Cetoscarus ocellatus. The sequence continues at coordinate 74,720 of JBAMNC010002072.1, forward strand.
CCACATCACCACAATAGAACAAAAAGCAAACACCAGAATCAACCACCTCAAAGCCCTCTGCGGAAAGCATGGCGCCTCACCCTCGACAATAATCAAAATCTATCTCACCTACATCAGACAACTTCTTGAATTTTCTGTACCAACATGGATCACTGCCTCTGACCATCAAATACATAGACTCCAAAAAATACAAAACAAAGCAATAAAACTGGCCTACAGACTTCCATCGTTCATTAACACACAGTACATTCACACACTCTCAGGACTCCAGACTATTAAAGACAGACATAGACGACCGACAAGACAATATCTGAAATCAGCCACAACAACCCAGCCCTATACAAAACAATAATGGAAGCCAAGGACTCATCGACACCCCCCTCTCCACCATCATCAACTCTGAGGACAACCAGACATGACCCCCCCCCCCCCATCCCCACCGCTGCAGCTGCCTGAGTATATGACCATATGAAAATATAGCACACACACACACACACACACACACACACACACAAAAACCTTCCTTTTCCTCCTTCTTTTAAACACTTTTAAACACTTCAAAATGATTGCCTTGGTGCCCATTTGCTAACCTCTTGAGTCCCCTGCCCTCTGAGTCTCTCCAAAAAAATCCCACAGATGGACAGAAAAGGGCCGAAGCTCTGAGCTGTCCCACCAGGCCCAAGTGACACCTCGTACCTCGTATATTCACAGATGTCCCTGGGATCAAGCTGACGGACAGACGCTGCTGCTTCAGGAGGATTCACTTCAGACTGCAGACTTCGCCTGATCGCCTGACCAGCTACTTCTAGGAGATCGATTTCACCGAGCGACTGACTGGGATTCTTCAGAGAAGATTTCACAGCTTTTTTACTGACCTTCTCCCATCACTCATCTGATCATTGAAGAATGACATCTGAGGGAAAAGCTGATCGTAGGATCATCCACTGCCTGATCTGTGAGAAACCACAGGAGCTCCTCCCCACTCATCTTGCCAGGGTCTGCATGAAGAACAGCACCCCTGAAGAGAGGCAGGCAAAGGAGCAGAGGGCCAAGGACTCCATGAAGGAGTGGACCAAGCAGGCCCGAAACTGGAACTATAATGAGATGTGCCTGCGGTACCCCCACAGGCCAACCAGGCTGGCTCTCCTGGAGGACCTGCAGAGGAGAAGTTTTTTTGTGGCCAATGGTCCCAACCCTGCAGACCTGGAGCCCCGTGATGAGCCTCTTGCAGCTGAAGCTTCTGCAGCTGCTGCTGCTGCAGATGCCACTGAAGAAAGCCTGCCCTCAGTCAGTGGCACTGCTGCTGGCACAGGAGACCTCCAGCACCTCTAGCCAGGAAGCTAGAGCACGTGACCCGCCATGGCAACAGTAAGTTCATCACCTCAGCCTCACGCACATCGGTTCAAACTTTTTGACCTCTTTGACCCATTGAGAATAAATTCTGGATAGAGAAAAAATCCCAGGCTTGAACCTGTAACATTTCAAGCATTAAATATGAGTCTAGCTAAATTGTCAACTGTGTTGCAGACATATCAGGCTGAATAAACTAGGTCTCCAAATGTCAATGTAAAGCCTGATTTTGGTCAGAGTTAATTGTGTGTTTAAATCCATTAGATACATTTTTGGCCCAAATGAGATTTAAACAAAAAATAAATAAATAAATAAATAAAAACGTTTTTTGAGGAAAAAAAAATCTCAACACATTTATTTGAAAAACAGGTAAATTACAATAAATGTTTTAAATATTTTCTCCTCACTGTGATTCACAGAAGGAGTCACAGAAAACTTTATTATGATTAACTCTAAGATGTGTTTGAGTGGATATATTTTTTTATTGCCTTGGTAGAAAGTTCAGTTTACACTGGGGTGAAAGAAAGTCCATCTAATAGTTTGTCCTTAAAGTCAAAACAATGAGACATCTACTTCTGAATACACTCATTAGCACTCATTAACATTTTGGGGGTGCTGCCATTCACACCTAAGCCTGGCTGTCAGAGCAATGCTGAGAGCAGCAAGGTTACCTCTGCTGACCTCTGACCCCTGGATGAACACACAAAAAAAGTATGATGTTTTGAAACTTCCTTTACTCTGAATTAACGTTTTTGTATTCATTCATTCAGACCTCAAGCTTTAGCCACCACATCAGTGCGCCTGAACATGCAGACCATGGTCTGTATGAAAAGTTCCCACCTGAGACCACCATGATGTAAGGATTTAAAAAATATCTGATGGAGTCACTTCAAATCCCGAACTGTCAGCAGGAGGTAAGATATAGTGTCTGTGTGTGATCAGTGCTAATGCCTCTGCTTTCCTTCTCTATTCTTCATTTCACACTTCTCTTCACCCGTCATCACAGGTAGACAATGTGTCCAGGATGCTCCGGTTCATCCAGCCCGAAGGCGATGAGGTCAGCACGGACTTCCTGGTGAAGAGCGTGGAGACCCGGGACTGCCTGCAAAATCTGAAAAGTGCAAAAATGGGGCCGGCTACGATCCTGAATTATATTAAAAATGGGATTCTGTTCGTTCAGTACCTGAAAGTAGTTAGTATTGGTACATGGGGCGGAGCTCAATTTTGTGGGCGTGGCTTTCTATTGGTCACGTGATTCGTGACGTCAGGCGTCAGGTGGTTTGATGCCGCCACTTCCCAGCGGATAGGATGCCTGGGGATGAGACTGGTCACCTTACTACCCTGTACAGGCCAAAAATCATCCGACATCCAGACTTCTAATAACTAACAGGGTAGGATTTTTGTTGGATTAATAATTTACCACTTGTATTGTACTATTTTAAATAATCTTGTTTGACATGTTCTGATCTATTTGATTCTATCTGCTAATGAAATCTTTTTTTTTTTCCTTTAAATAAAAGAGTCTACACCAATCAGAGGGATCCCCATCGCTCTAGAATCACCATGGAGTCCATCATATTCACCGATTCCTACGTTTCGATGGGCCCAGAACTTCTACAACTCATAACCATCACCACCGCCACCATCACCAACATCAAACCCACCTTCTCAACTACTCCAGACTCCACCAATGTCACCGATTTGGTCTCCACTCCCACCATCTCAACTACTCCAGACACCACCATTGTCTCCACTTTATCCTTCACTGGTGTATCCCAGTTCTCCACAAACCCCTTCCCTGCTGTCTCAGTCATGTGATTCACTTTCTATGGACTCGCAGCAAGGTGATGGAGTTCCACCAACAGCTACATACGCCTATGCAGGTGTTATCCAGGACTATGTTGCGAGTTTGATTAATGCTGGGTTTCATATGTGTTGGGAGAATGAGTGCTATGGATGTCAGACAGATCATCCGAGTCAAATGCAACACCCATGTTTGTTCCCAATTCCTGAAGACTTTTATGTGCGACATTTCAATGATGTTGTGGAGATTGTTTGCAACGACCAGTTTCTTCCAGCCATCATGCATTGTCTGTACTCAAAAATGTTTCATGTAAGTGAAGATCGTGTTTTGGGGGCCATAGATACACTTCTTTATGAGCTAAAACGTACTGCTCAATTAAAAGGACTGTTGGAAGCGTTAGAATGGGGGATTTCCCCTCAGCTACACTTCATGGTTCTTGATCTCTGGAGGGGGGATAAGGAGAATGAATGAATGAATGACTTTGTTTGTTTGATTGTTTTTAGGAGGGTTTATATAGAAAGAGCTTTTTTTTTTCAAGATGTAGTTCTTTTTTGTCATGTATGTTTTTCACATTTTATTTTGAATATGGTGATGTGTTTGATGGAATGTAATTGTGTTATTATTGATTTGTTGAAGTAGTAGTAGTAGTAGTAAAACTAATGTTCTGCTTTTTTTATATATTTGTATGTATTCAAAAAGAAAAAAAAAGTTTCATTGTTTTTGTCAATGATTTTTTAAGAAATTTTTTGCAATAAAAAGACATTGTTAAAACTATCATGTGTTCATTTTTACTTTGTTATCATGGAAACAACTCTCAAGAAAATTTATTATGATCCAGCACACCCCGGAGGTCTTGGGGGTGTGTATAACCTTTACAAGGCTGTTAAAGAGGTTGCAGGGGTTACACCATCTTTACCTGAGGTGAAAAAGTTTTTACTGGGTCAGGATGTGTACACTTTACATGCTAAGGCTGCACTGAATTTCCCAAGGAACAGAGTTTTGTTTAATGGGATGGATAAACAGTTTCAGGCAGATCTAGTTGACATGAGTGAATATGCATCAGAAAATGACAATTCAAGGTACCTTCTAACATGCATTGATGTATTTTCTAAATATGCCTGGGTTAGATGTCTTAAAAACAAGTCGGCCAGTTGTTACAAATGCTTTTAAAGATATTTTTTTAGGGAAGGGTGTGTGCCAGAGAAACTCCAAACAGATGAGGGTAAAGAGTTTTATAACAAAGTGTTTCAACAGTTATTGAAGGAGTGTAATATTGTACACTTTTCTACATCTAACGAAACAAAAGCCTGTGTAGTGGAGCATTTCAGCAGAACTTTTAAGACGCGGATGTGGAGATATTTAACATCAGTCAACTCGGGGAAATATGTAGATGTAGTTCAAGACCGTGTGCATGGATATAATTCTCAGCATAGATCTATTGGGATGACACCGTTTCAAGTTAAGGAAAACGAGAAGACTGTTTTTTACAACTTGTACACAAGGAAACGGCAGAAAGCTCTATCATTTAAATTTAATGTAGGTGATACTGTGAGAATATCAAAACTTCGTGGAGTGTTTAGAAAAGAATATGAACAAACTTTCATGGATAAATATTTTACAATAACAAGCCGTATAGGAAGAGATCCTCCTGTATACAAACTAAAAGACAGTGGGGTTGAGGGTCATTTTACGAGCATGAATCACAACGAGTCATCATTGAAAAATCAAAATATTTAAAATAGAATCAATATTGTAAAGAAAAAAGTTTCTGGCAAAAACCATGTCCTATTTAAATGGTTGGGCTGGCCTGAGAAATTCAACTCATGGGTGTGTGAAGATGACATTATTGATGTTTAAAAAGGAGAGTGTAATTGGCTATACACATTTGTAAAATCTTACAGCGAAGTCAAGACATCATGGGTACAAAAAATGGATTTTATGTGATGTTGCCTGGTAATGCTTCAACAAACGAATATCCACATAACAAAATATGGAACTATCGGACAAAATTAGCAAAACCGTATGAGGTAGGCCTGATAGAGATTCATTATCCAAGGAATTGGTTAACATTCTCACCAAGTGATGGACAGGTGAGTGTTGTCAATATTAAAACAAATAAGGAAACCATAATAACATTGTCCCCTGGGCATTATGATACCGTACAAAGAATAGTGAAAGAATTTAATTCAAAATGCATCGTCACAAGTGCCACAGCACGTATAAATCTACACTACAATCCTATAACAAATCATACTTTCATCACTGGCACTGAAGGATTAGAGGCAGACTTGCTGAAATTTTGGGATTTGATCCCGAAAACCCTTTCATTGTGCAAGACATAGCTATTTATAAAAAAAAAACATCTGTAGCACCTTACCCTGCAGACATTTATGGAGGGAGTTATATTATTTTTGTTTATACCGATTATTGTGGATTACCAACTAGTGGGTAACAGTCATGTACCCCGACTGAGGTGTATAAATGTCTGATGAAGAACGTCATGCCCACTTTAACTTATGACAAGCCTCACTACACATCGTTGTCCAAGACAGTTATGGATGACATTGAAATCTCCGTAAAAAACGACCAAAACAAACATATACCATTTCAATACGGAAAAGTAATTATTAAACTACACTTCTGACCGGTGAGCCGTGGTTTCTGAGAGACAAATAAGTCCTTACAACTGTGATGATGATGATAGGTACATGTCATACTACATGAACCAGGCAGGTGGTGATTTGCCAGGATTTATTGGTGCCAGTACACAGTATGGACAGGGACTGGGAGGCATATTTCATACATTGTTCAGGACGGCTGTACCATTGTTGGAAAGAGGATTTAACATTGCAAAACCTCATCTAAAAACAGCAGCTACAGGTAAAATGGGGGATGTGGCCAAAAACAGTGTGACTAGGGAACAGGAAGGAAATGGTATGATTGTGTACACCCGTAGACCTATAAAAAGACCTCCATCCATATCGCATGTGCGCACTGTGTCTAAAAAACGTAAAACAGTTCGGAAAACTAGGAGGATTGTCAAAAAGAAGCGTACCACCAAGGTTAACAGAGCTCCTGGCATACAAAGAAGATTTTTGTCCAAGGATATATTCTAGTCAAGACAAAATAATATACTGAAGAAACCATGTCCCTCATTCATGACCAGTCACAGGAATGTGTGAAGACAGAGCTAGATCTTTTTACTGTGCCATTCACCCAGACATCCATTGAAAAGTCAACATATGTGGAAATACCACCTGTGTCGGCCATAACTGATACAGGACCTGTGGAGTTTTACGTGTCTGCAAGTGGAGAGGATTATCTCGATCTCAATGACTCTTATCTGTTTACGCGTGTGAAAATTACAAATGTGGATGGTACAAACTTGGCTAATGATGTCGATGTGGGATTCATAAACTATCCTGGATGCTCACTTTTCTCATAGGTTGATATTACACTGGGAGACAGACTCATTACCCAGTCCTCTAAAACATATCCCTATAGGGGTATAATTGAGTGTTTAATTATGGGAAGGACACATTGGATACCCAGTTTAGCCCTGGGTTATTTTGTAAAGACACTGCGGGGCATCTGAACACAGTTGCTTTAGATGGAGATAATCATGGACTTACAACAAAGGGAAGATATACACGAAACAGTCGCACTGTGGAGTTAATTGCCCCTATACATGCTGATATGTTTTTCAGGAAAAACCTTTGCTAAACGGTGTTGATATTGCTTTGAAATTCATACAACAAAAGATGAATTCTGTCTAATGGCTGCTGGAAATGTACACTATCGTGCTAAAATCATGTCTGCTAGTCTGTTTATAAAAAAGGTTTCTGTTGCACCTGGTGTCAGATTGGCACACAGCAGAGCCTTACAACACACTAATGCTAAATATGCTATTGACAGAGTGTGTTTAAAAACATTCTATCCCTGCCGGTACAAGGGTATGCAACCAGGACAATCTCTTTATGGGACAGATCCCTAAATTCATAATAGTAGGATTTGTCGACAACGAGGGCTACACAGGGAGCTACAACCGTAACCCATTCAATTTTGAACATTATGATACAGAGTTTATCAGTTTGTATGCAGATGGTCAGTCTTTCCCAGCAAAGCCCTTCCAACCGCTTTTTCAAAGAGATCAGTTTACAAGGGAGTATTAGCAGCTGATTCAAACCACTGGACAACATCTCAAAGACAGATCCCTGGCAATGTCACGTGAGGACTATGCTAATGGGTATACACTATTCTGCTTCAACCTAGAGGCTGATGAGGGACGCTCAGGGAATGTTTCATTAATTAAAACAGGAAATGTTAGATTGGAGGTGCGTTTCAGAGTACCGCTCCCCCGAACAGTTAATCTGATATGTTATTCTGTATTTGATTCAGTTATTGAAATATCAAACAGAAGACAGGTACTTTTGGATTACTATTAAATCAGGATGAATACTATAGAATTAACAAGTATTATGAGAAATAAAATTATTAATGGTACAGATTTCATTGGAACCCTGACGTGTGATCAGCTCACAGATATTAAAGTCAGTCATTTTCTATCTCTGTTAACTGCAAACACACAACCATCAACTATGGCCGGTGAACACTGGGTTGCTGTGTACATCACCAAACACAAAGAGGGTTATTTCTTTGATAGTTTTGGTAACCCTCCTGACTATGTAGATTTTCCTGTAGAGATTAACAATTACCTTATGAAAAATTGTGTGAATACATGTTATTCAAATCGACAAGTCCAAAATTTTGATGCTACAACATGTGGTCAACACTGTTTTTTCTGTGTCACATACAAAAGGGTATACCTTATGCTAAAATGATGAACATGCATAGTGATAATCTTGCCTGTAATGACGCTATGGTATGTCAATTTGTTAACAAAATAAAACCTTGTGTACGTCATGGATACAACTTTACCTGTGTACAATATGGAAAAAAACAATGTAAAGCATTTAATTTAAAACAATGTAATGATTTTTAAATTAATAAATGAAAACAAAAGACATTTCAATAAAATTCAAAGTGCCATTTTTATTTAAAAACAGACAAAAAAACATAATATTCTTTATAAACACATTTAAAACATTTCTTCACTTTCTCTGAAATGGTGAAAGAGGATACATTTAAATTCACATTCACAAACACAAGTTTCAATCAGTATTATACATATATCCATGTGAAAGAGCCAGCATCAATAATAGATGAAAAATTTTAAAAATATAAAAAAGAAAAAAGAAAAAAAGAAAAGAGTGTCATGATTCTGCTGGTCCTGATTTATTTTATATGCCTTTTACTTGTGTTCTGGTTATTCACTCCTTGTCCTGTTTTATTTTGTATTATCTACTCCTTATTTCCAGTTTTGATCTCTTGTCCTGTGTCTCTTGACTTCTTCTCTTGGTCCTTGTCAAGTTACCCGTTTTGTTCATGTTTCTAGTCTTGTCCTGGTATTTCCTGTTTTATTTTGAAAGTCCTCTTGTCTCCCCTTAATGTTGTGGGTTTTGCTTCCTGTCACACCTGATCCCTGATTGTTCTTCCCCAGCTGCTTCTCGTTTACCCCAATCACCTCATGTATTTGACCCTCGTGTTTTCCCCTTGTCTTTGTGGGCTCATTCCTGTTTCTTCTGTCTTCAGTGTCTCTCAGTCTCCAGTGATCTCCAGTGTTCTCTCGTGTTCTCCCGAGTTTTGAAAGGTACTTTTTTTTGGAACTTTGTTTTGCGCCTTGTGGGTCAGTTTTGATTTGTTACTTTGTTTGTTTTGTACTTTTGAGCTTTTTGTTTAGGACCGTTTTTGGACTTATTTTGTTATTATCTTTGGACTCTTGATCCCCTTTTGTTTATATTAAAGCCTTTTGTGTTTCAATCTGCATTTGGGTCATCCTCGTTGTTTTTGTTAGTTTTTTGGGGTATACAAACCGTGACAAAGAGGGTCTAAAAATCCAACCACTCATTATTTACATCAGTTGTCCTGATTCGCTTTGATCTGTCTTTAGGGGTTCTAAAAGGGGTACTAAATCGTGAAGTGTCTGTCAAGTAGGGTGAACTCTTTTGAGAAATACCTTCTCTGCTAGTGTCACCAAACCCCTTATGCTCTGCAATGGCGCCCCTTACCTGTGTGTTTGGGATAGCAGATAGAGGCATGTTTAAAGAAGCAAGAGTTTTTAAAAACACATCCCACCCATAGGGTCTTTAAGTGTCCGATATATTGTGTGATGCAGTGACACTTTTCACTAAATCAAACAGGTGAGAACCTCTAATCGTCTTCTTGTTGACAAAATGAGTTCCCCTTGATTTGTCCATGACACCAGTCCTTTTGATCAACATAATGCCTCCAAAATATATTCTGCATTTTTCTTACTTCTTTTAGGCATGTGTCTCAATCCTTCTTCAACCATATGGTCATCTTTGATGTCTACCACACCCTTGTTTGAGTCATCATTGTCCACATCACTAGTTTTGTCAGTTGGAAGGGATAATGTTAATACAGCTTTTTCACGTTCACCCTGTCTCACCAATGTGAGGTAGCGTTGTAAGACAGCACAGTACTTTTTTAGCCTTCTCATAAATATCTATGTCTTGTAGTTGTAAAACGGTGGCCATTTCTTTGTCCAATTCATTTTGCACAGCCTGTCTCAGATTTGTACTGTTTTGATCCAGTGGGTGGTACTGATGTTGCTGCTGCTTCAACCAGTTTGATGGATTTTTTCTTCTTCTTCAATTGATTGTACAGTTTATCACTTAGTGGAATGTTCCCTTGTAAAACATTGAGTGCTATTTCACACAAAGCTTTGATAAAGTCTGAGCTGGCGTTATTCACAATAACCCTTCTGACACTTAGTGATGATTTATATACCAGCTCTAAAAGCACCAGATTTCTCCTTACCCGGGATGACATTTTTAATTTTACTTTTTTTGCTTTTTGGAAATGTCCACAACCTGCTGAGGTGACATCACGTTTGTTCTGAGTCTTAAATAATCAGGGATTTTAGCTTTATAGTCTATCAGTAGATCACCATAAGGCATGCTTGTGGCATCATTGAAGGCCTCTAAAAAATATTTTGTGTTACCCGGAAACATTTGTCTACCTAAAAGCGAAATTTGATATTCATCTCTGGGGTTTTTGGATAAAACAAGGTAGTTTGTATTAAAACTAATAGTTTGACTGGCCTTACCTTGAATAAATACATTTTGAACTAAATATATACAACTTAGATTTCTATGATGAACATATTTTGTAAAAACATTCTGTACTTCTAAATTGTTACTGGAATCATTCATTAAATCATCAGTAATAAGAAGGTTGTTTTTCTCTGGGGGTAACAGGCTGTCATCACTTAATGTATCAGGTAGGCCATTTACAAAGTTTATATCACACATTTTTAGAAGCTCATCATACAAAGGCTGCCAACATGAGTAAATATATACAATATTAACAATAACACTCGCTGCATTTTCTAAGACACTCTGTACAAAAAATGTCTTTCCACAATTGGAAGGCCCACTCACCACCAAACTGAATGGATGCTGCAGTCTACCATCAAAAGACACCCCTGTTTTAAAATCCATAGGGCAGAGTGGTGTAATCGCTGTAATCCTCCTCAGGAAGACCACACACATCACCGTCATTAATTTCATTGGTCAAATCCCCCAGGTAAGGACCCAGGGGTGGGACCCAATCACCTGTCTTGGAAGTGAAAACTATGCTGTCTGTGTCACAGTACAACACCTGCTCCTGCAGCTTATCCAACAGGTGATAAAGCATGAGCCTGGCATGAGCTGTTGTCATTGCACCTATGAACACATTCACATCATTAACTTTACACAACTTACCATCAGCATGACTCCATTGCACCATAGCAACATCATCCGACATGAAACAAAATTGTGAGATGACAAATTGGTCACTAAACATCAGCTGGGTGAATCTGGCTGGGTGGGTGATCAGTTCACATTGAGGCATATCAGTCCTCATGCTGAATCTCCCCCACAAGGAGTTGAGGAGCAACTTGTTACAACTCCTAACTGCTTTGTTTACACAGATTTGATCAGGATCCAGTCTGATGCCCTCTTTTTCTAAATATTCATCAATGTACTGTTTCCTCTGCTCAGGTGTCTTGACATGTGTGGGGTAACCTGAAGCCTCTTGTTTGCATTTTAGAAATGTCTTGACATAGTCCTTAAACAAAGTGTCTGTCTGTTTTGGAAAATGCCACTTCATCAATACTAACCATGCGATATCCCTTTTCAATCGCTTTCTGAAGTTCAAACGACACCCACACACCAGAAAGCTGTCTGTCATCGTCACAGTGTGTACAGGTTGTCTGATTCATATCCACAGCACAACTTCGACACAGAGGGAACATCAGCTTGTTGTTGCACCTGAAGGGAAGGACAGAATGGTACAAGCCTTTTGGAGGAAGCACAGTACATTTGACAAAACCAAAGTATTGATCCATGGGGTCAAAATCACAGAAAATTATTTTTGGATGGCCGACTGGGTAAGGCATTTCTGACTGCACAGTTGGATACAGACTGGTGAAGTCGTAATACCTGATTTTCTCATCAGTCTCGGTCTTGTGGTAGAGCTTCATGGCATTAGTACGACCGCCAAACAAGGCCTCTCTATGGTCCAAACGTTCAGGTCTCTTGTAGCTGCTCAGAAACACCTGAACCCTAGGATCTGTTTTGGTCATATGAATCCATTCACACTCCCACAAAACAACCACCCGAAAACCATAAAGTGACTGTAAGGCCTCTATTTTGGCGATGAACTGGTGATACAACTCACCAAAGGACACACCACTTAGCAGATTCACATCCGTTGGGACCTTACACTTGACACAACCATGGAAAATACATCCTGCAAACTCATAACAGGTGTTGGTGGCATGATGGAATCCATCTACAAAGTATGATCCAGCTTGATACTCACCATGATTAAGAGCATGCTGGATCTCAATGTCCTCAGAATGAGAAACATACTGAAGCCGTTGAATAAACACTTCTGAGTATGTCTTATTCTGGCGAGTGTATGCCCCATCTTTTGTTAGTGCCACCGTGTCTCTGGGGAGGAATAATGTTTTGTAAACACCCATACAGCTAGATGGCAATGTGGTGAAAGCAAATGGATCAAGCTCTGTACACTTGATAAAGGTATCCCGATAAATCATACAGGCCTTGCGTAACACCTCTACATCATTAACACAATACCTGCGGATCTCTGCTTGGAAATCAAAGATTTCACCACACACTGTCTCGTACCATCTCAAGAAGCGGGTTTTCTCATCACTACTCATTTTATCAAAATCATAGAAGGAGGGGTCTGGGTATTTACCAACATACTGATTGTGTTCAGGGATATTGAATTTGTGGGAAAAGTAACCTTTCTCTAAATCTTCAAACCCCATTGCTGCTAGTGTTTTTGACAAACGCATTGGAAGGAAACTAAATGAGTCGATCCAACGCTGTTTGTATGTAACATCATGCATCAAGATAACTCTGCTACCCCTCATTGTCACTGTGGGGACGATACCATGTTTAACAAAGTGACATGATATAATTGTCAAATCCTGATGCATTGTGCGCTATGAGTGTGTAGCCATGGTGTTTTTTCCGTCTGCACCAGCTGATAAATGCAGACACACAATCACTGGTGTTGAAACACATTTTCTCTCCCTCTGTGTTCATTGCACACACAAAATTCGCATGGTGTCTGCCACCATAATACTGGGTCTCAGAGTCATAGAATATGTAATTTGATTTGATTTCTTTCTTTGGAATGGGCTGTATGAAGCATTCGTGGGACACCTTACCATCCACTATTTCTTCATGACAGTGGGAGCATTGAATTGGTTTATAGACATGTTTCTTGTTTTTGGATGTCCGATATATTTTCCCACAAGCCTCACAATATTTCATCTCCTGACATGGGATTTTGTTGTGGACCCCTTCAGGGCAGCGGTGTTGGTCAAAACAGAATTCTGATTTACAGAGACATTTACAGTCTGAACATTTCACAATTTTGAGGGTCTGGCTGCTACACTGTAGTAACACACATTACACCGCCTTCTACAATTGTGCAGTAGCGGCATTTCATATGTGCTATAGCAAAAAGAGCACACTTATGAAGCGCCAAAAAACCCTTTGGCATTTTGGATCAAAAAATAATGATCATCATGTAAATAGAGCCAGATTGTTCTAGGGTACACTTTATCATGGGTTTCAAAACACTGGAGCTGCTTACGCTCCACGGTATGGTGAAATACTATGATTTTGACATCCATGTGTCTCTCAAATTTACCTACATCCTAGAGGGAGACTTTGTGCATATGGTCAAAACCGGCTGCAGAATGCAGCTGTTTTGCATAACCCAGTTTTTCTTCAGGAGACATCATAGGATTGACATAATGAGAAAGACACAGAGAGAAACAAAGATTGTTTTCACTACCATTGTTTGTTTCTTCCTTCTGTGACAGAAACTATAAATTCTAAATCATCATCTGTCACTGATGTGTCATTACTTTGTATTACATTTGAAATTTGATCTAACAATAACTCTGTGTTATAATCGTCATCAGAATTTAGGACAGCCTGCACATCGTTTGCCAATGAAGGATCCCTCAACACAACATTTAAAACACTACCTGATGGAGAATCCGCCAGGGCTCTATCGATTACTGATGACAGACTCTCTCTGACTATGGCAGGCATTTGAGTTAAATCATCTTTATTAATTCGGCGTAAATCTAGAGGCTGATGCAGCTCTCTTGCATTAAAATGAGGAATTTCTCTAACTGATATCTGACCATAATTATTGTTAATAGTGTTAGGTGATGTTGATGGTAATGCTGGTGCTGATGATGCTGATGTTGAAGGAGTAGTATCAGGACATGCCACAGTCTGGTGTGACTCAACATTGTCTGCGGTAACATGAGACATGGATACTACTCCTTCACCAACAGCATCATCATCGTTTTCTTCAACAAAAGCTAGGACAGAAGGAGTGGAAGTAGTGACCATGTCATCCCCACACACCATGTTTACACAATCATGGAAATTTTCAGAAAAGGGTACATCATCATCATCATCACCCATGGCAAGAGAAAATGCCTGATGTATGATATTGTGGTTATCAGAGTAAATACTCACAGCAGGAACAGGGTCTTGAGGAATGTGATCTGAGGCCCCTGGGGCTGGCTCTGTTATATCTACACTAGGAGGTGTTGTCAAATCTACAGACTCCAAGTAGGTAGACAGCTCAGAGCCCACCCCAGGGGGCTCAAGGCTCCCAGCCCCCCTTTCATCCATCACCATATTAAAAGCCTGTAGAATAATGTTATTGTTCATTTGTTCGGGTGCGTTGGTCATATTAACATTTGCAGTGTCAAGCATTCCTGACACAGATGGACACTCATCTCCACTCACATCCACACTTACATCTCCTACCCCATGACACAGCTGTGAGAAATGATCAGCTGTATCTACATCATCACTTCCACACATTGTTTGTTTAAAGGGCAATTCTATAATTTTAGAGACATCAACGCCAGGAGTGGTAGAGAACTGTGTTAAGGGCTGAGATGATTCTTGTGATTCTACGTCATCTATGTCAATGAAAACATCAGATGCATCACTATATTTGGGCTTCTTGTTTGGTGGCTGACATGTTTTTAAATTAAAAAAAAAATCAAACAAAAAAACCTAAAGACAGATTCGGATCTTAAAGGACAACAATTAAAAAAAAAGAAACAAAAAAAAAAACACAGACACCTATTCAGTGTTGAACACCTGTTGTAAAAAACTAAAAATCAGGTTTTGTGCTGCTTCAACAGAGACCACCTGCTCCTTTAACTCTGTGAGATAACCTCCAACTTCCTGACCAAACAGAGTAAAGGACGCATGGAGGGGATGTATTAAATCACCACTGGTGGGTAAACAACTAACAATTTCACTGATCTGATTATCCAAGTTGGAGAGTAGGTTATTCAGTAAAAACCTTAATTCTTCCAACTTTTCTGCATTGGATGAAAACAAATCAACTTTGTTTTCACTGGCAAGAGGTGATGGAGTAATTGGACCCTGATTTACTAAATCCTCAGGATCTAAAAACTGTCCACCACACCCACTGATATCAAACTCAGAAAACCCACTTAAATTAAACAAGTCAAGTTCTGCAGATTCTGATTTTTCGGCAACCCCTTCCAACAAAATATCAGACTGCAAAGGACAACTTGTGTTTATAGTAAGATGGTCAGGATGATCAGGAAAAGTGAGAGAATCATGTAAAGTAAGGTGATCAGGTATTGTTGTACTGGCCTGTTCACATGGATATATTAATGAGAAAAACTCATCTGATGTGATGTCCTCAGGGGGTAGATTAATTGAGGCGTCCTCCTCTGATGTTGTGTCGTCGTCCGAATCTGAGGTGTCGTCTGAATCTGAGGTGTCGTTGTCTGATTCTGAGGTGTCGTCGTCCAACTCTGAGGTATCGTCGTCTGATTCTGAGGTGTCGTCCTCCTCTGATGATGTGTCCGTGGTGTCGTTGTCCTTCTCTTTCCCCTCCTCCGGTGTTTCCTCTGACTCTTCTTGGTCTAAAACAATATAAACCCTGTTGTAGGAAGTAGATACATGTAAGCATAACAACTAAAATCACTAACTCCGTGGGAGGTCTCAAGAAAACATTTAAAACTCTGAACAAACCTTGATGTTGGGGTATCTTAACTGCAGTTATCACCCCTCAGGTTCTCCTGAACAATTGCTTCAACAGCTGCATTCAGTTCATGCCTGTCCTCCAAACTATCTAACACCACCTCTAAATGAGATGTAGATGGCTGGGGGGCAGACTCCAAACCACTTGTATAAATAAGAAATAAAAAAACCAGAATTATTAACATGTTCTTAACACGTACCCCCAGTGGATAGAATCAATTATACTGACCTGCTTTCCTGGACTTCAAATGTGTTGTAGGGTTTCTTCAGGCTGGATACGGCCTGTCTTAATTGATCCTCTCTCTCACGTTTCCTTTTCAGCCAAGCCGCCCGGATCCTGCTGCCTTTAATAGAGAGAGATCCTGGTGGCTCCTTATCTAATTCGTCTTATTTTTACATTAAAAAAATAGAAACAACACAGGGGGAAAAGAAAAAGATTTAAAGCTGCCATGATTGAACAAAGTTATAACCTGTATATTGTTACGTTAATGTTCTACCAGACATTCTCTCTCTTATATTCACATCTTAAATCCCCCCTTTAAACAGTCACACCCTTATCTGCTATTGTTGTCGCCATGTCTAGTCTGAATACAATGTGACCATCTCCCCATTTTGTTAAAAACTTCTACACCAATATCAACTTCATTTTTTGTTAGTTTATACCATTAAAGTTTTGGCTCCGCTGCTGTAAAACACCACTATCCCAAAAATCACAGCCTCCTGGAACACTTTCAACTCCTAATTGATCCAAAAATAGTAAGAGAGACAAAAGTATTTGTAAGAGATTAAAACACAACCTTTTAAATAATTAAATAAAGAATGTTTGAAAGTCCTACCTGTTTGATTGGGAGGAGGTATGTTTTCACGGTCCTGCAGTTTGGCCACACAGTTTTGGAATCCTAATAAATAGATCCTTTGAGAACATTACAGAATAAATTTCTTAAATAATTATACTTTGAAAAAACAAGAACTTTGAAGAAAAAAAGTTACTTTCAACACAAATGTGAGAAAAAAGTGAGTAAGAAAGTAAGTAAAGTGAAATTTTAGCTCACTTACCCATTGAAGACATTGTGTCACAGAAACAAGAGGAGCTCCTCAAGATGTATCGCAAGACAGCTTTGTCCTGTTGTAAGTCGTTCTTGTAAATTGCAAGCACCAAACAGATTCACCTGAAATTGCCTCTAGGAGACATCAGATTGGCTACTGTATCTGACCCCTTCCCAAAAGGCAGACTCAGAGTGGCTAACTGGATCTGTCTGCCAGTCAAGGTATGGCCTCCTGGCAGACAAGATGTCTCCTCTACTCACTAAGGACATTACCATGATAATAGTAACTCACCCATTTTCTTGTATTCGTACAATTTTCAAAGACTTCTAGCTATGTGTTCTTTTGTTCTGGTTAGTTTTTTTTTAGTTTAATCTATCACTCCTGTTGTTTTGCTTTAGTTTTTAAAGATTTATTTTTAGTTTTAATGATTTCCTCTGAAAAACAAAAGTCTTCTAAATAACAGTCTACTTTTATTTAATAGTTTAAAGTACTTTATAAGTATTTATTATGTAGTTTATAAGTTTATAAGATATTTGTATAAACACCGCCCCTAGACACATGCCATATCCTGTCTTAATCTACGTCACATCCGCTGGGCGGTCGCAGTGGGCGACCGCCCCACTGCTTACGTCACATCCGCTGGGCAGATCTATCAACGTCACCACCACTGGGTGGTGGTGGCGTCACACCGCCGCCTGACGTCACGAATCACATGACCAATAGAAAACCATGCCCACAAAACTAAGCTCCGCCCCATGTACCAATACTAACTACTCCTGAAGACATTTTTGAATTTTGCTGCAGAGGATCCAGACTTCCGCAGGAAGTTCCTGGCATACACTGAGCTCCTCGGCACCCTAAGAAAGCCCGTTTCTAAGTCACTGAGCAAGGCCACGTGCCAAGTCAGGTATGCTGCTGATCTTCATACTATTTCTGTGATACAGAAACATGGAAGTCCCAGCTTCAATTGTCATTTTGTCTATCATTCTCAGATATGAGCACTTCGTGAAGGGCCAGAGGAACATCGGTGAGTGCCAGCGGGTGCTGACGGTGGCTGAAGGTTTTGCCCTGAGTGTCTTTGACAAACTGATGCACAGGGAGCATGTGTCACCAGCAGAGATGACCCAATACGGCTACTACTGCATGGCCATCCTGATCCTGGCACACTTCCAGAGACCTGGAGCAGTGGAGGGGATGACAGTAAGTACTTGTCCCTCACAAATACAGCTGAGTGTTTCTCAGTCAGTGGTGGTCAGTACAGAGGACTGCATGTTGATTCAAAAAGACCATGTTTCCCAATCTTTCAGCCTTTTACACTTTTGCCTGTTGCAGGGTCTGAACATTAAAGTGATTTTTAGTGGCTGATTAAATGTATTTTGCTATTTTTCTGTCATCTGAGCACCCATCTTACTATTGCTACTTTGAATACAATGTTCAGGAGAAGTCATTTATGTTCAGGTTCATGTCAGTAATTCAAACAGTACCCTTCATTGTTTTTCAGGTGACAGAGTGGAAGGACAGGCAAACAGTGGGAGGCAGGTTTGTAGTGGGCATAAGAGAGCACAAGACGGCCACGATGCAGATCGCCATGTTTGCCCTCAACGCAGAGCAGAATGCAGTAATTTTTCTAACAGGCTGAAATGGCTCACGGTGAATTACAGTGACACATTAAATCACTCCACTCCACTTTGTCTCGTTCACTGTACTAGAGAGAAAACAACTGCCGAAGTCAAATTCCTTGTATGTGTCGCATACTTGGCAATAAAAAATGATTCTGATTCTGATTCTGATTCTGATTAAATCACACAGATACTGACGTCAGTCATGTCTTGTCTCTGCAGTTGTTGGATGCCTACTATCTACGTATTGGTCCTGACTTTGTTGACACTGCAGTACCAGATGAAAACAGGTTTTTCCTGTTTGTCTGGCATGCCCATCAGGAGTGCCTCACAGGACCTCAGTCATCTGCACAATCTGTAAGTATTGACAGGAGCCCATTGGAGTATGCATGTACTGAACTCAGTGTTGACAGGGCAGTTGCCACCAGCACCCTGCTGGAGTCCTTGACTGGGTGTGTTTGATTATCTGAAACTCACAATATTCAACCACTATTTCTCCTACATGCTGACACCAATGTGGGCCACTCTGTTTGTCAGTGAGAAACTCTAAGGTCAGAAAGTTCTGGCACAACTTCACCAACTTCCAAGGTGCTTGGTGAGAAAGAGTCTTGAAGAGGTCAAAAAAGCTCCAGCAACACTTGTAGTTCAGGAAACAACTTTATTAGACCAACGCGTTTCGGCTTGTGGCCTTCATCAGGGTCATCAGAAATGCATTAAAACCAACACTTAAAAAGGGTAGGGCTGAAATTGAACAAATTAAAAGAGTCAAACATTTCCAAAAATTGGCCAGTCATGTGAAGCTGCAATCTGAGTCAGCCTATGGATTGACTACAGGGGTGTGTCAGTTTAGCCACCATGTAATTTTCGACCAGTGAGGTGCTGGCAGAGGGTGAGGGGAAGTGTCCAGAGGGAGGTATCATCGGCACCATTTTGGTAGAGGGCCTGAAGGACAGCTTCCATTGGTTGGTGCTGGCACTGGCAGCCATTTTAAGATGTTAGTTGACCAGAGGATCAGTTTAACATTATACATAAAAAAGGACCATAAAGAAAAACACAGGGATATACAAAAGTTGTCAATAAAACAAATTCATACATATACATACATAAAAAAATATACATACATATATAGGTCTTTAGAACACATAAGAACTCATTATAATATGATATATAAAAAAATTTATATATATAATAATAATAATAATAATAATAATAATAACAATAATAATAATAATAATAATTAAGTGGTGTTGTAGTATGATTTTTACAGATAAAAAAACCCAAATTTAAGTAATTGGCTACAAAAAGTCATTTACTGAAAAGTCCTCGTTCATTCCCATTGGATATAAGCTTTTTAAGTAAAAGATCCAAAATGCTTCTCTCTTTTTCCTCATAAGATCAATATTTCCACCTCTTTTATTTTGTTTTATGGCTTCTATGCCAAAGAAAAGCAGTGATGAAGTGGGATGTTTTACCTCATTAAAGTGTCTTGCAACAGGACTAGTTTTGTCATTTCTTTTAATTGCACTCCTGTGTTCAGTGATGCGTTTCCGAAGGGAACGAGATGTTTCTCCAACATATATCTTGTTGCAAGGACATTGTTTAATATAAATCACATTTTTGGATTTGCATGTTATAAAGTGTTTAATTTCAATCTTTTTTCCATTTATTGGATGGTTAAAAAAATGTAGTTTTCTAGTGTATTGACAATTTATGCAGGTCCCACACTTAAAATTGCCATGAAGAGGAGTTGTGTTCTCATTGTTATTTTTAATAGAATTCGCACATGCTCGGACCACTCTGTCTCTTATGTTTCTTCCTCTTTTAAAGGTTACTAAAGGCAGAGTTGCAAAGGTGTTTTGTAAGTCTGGGTCATTTTGGAGAATGTGCCAGTGTTTAGATATAATTTCTTTAATATTTTTGGTTTTTGGGGTAAAGGTAGTGCAGTACACAAGGTGTGGCTTATCTTTGTTGGCTTTGTTTGTTGTCAAATATGCATCTCTGCTCTTTGAATCAACCTTGTTTACCGCACTATCAAGCCAATGTTCATGATAATTTCTTTCTCTAAATTTCGAGAGCATTTCAGTTTTATTTTTTTCATACTGGTCTGGCACAGCACAAATTCTTTTAACTCTGACAAGTTGACTTACAGGTAGACTTTTTTTGAGAGGAACTGGATGGAAACTTTTTGCATGTAGGAGTGTGTTTCTATCTGTGGGTTTGGTGTAGAGGGAAGTAGAAAGGGTGCTATCCCTTTTAGTTACCTTTATATCGAGAAAATTGATTTCTTCATGGCTATAGTTAAGTGTAAATTTGAGGCCTGCGAAATTACCATTTAAAAAGTCTAAAAATTCAAGTAAAGTAGGGATCGGTCCTTTCCAGATTAAAAACACATCATCAATATAACGTTTCCATGAAATGATAAAAGGAATAAAAGGGTTTTTTTGAGGTTCATACAGTGTTTTTTCTTCTAGAAGGCCCACAAAAAGACATGCAAAACTTGGTGCCATTTTGGTGCCCATGGCAGTGCCTGAGATTTGTAAATAGGGTACATCATTGAAAAAAGAAAAAATTCTTTTTAAGTACAAAAGAGGCCAAATTAACTAAAAAGGTGGTTGAAGGAGTGTTGATGGGTCTGGAATTTAAAAAATATTCTAGTGTGTCAAGCCCTTGGTTGTGATCAATGTTGGTATATAAGGATTCAATATCAAGGGTGCACATGACTACATCTGGGTCAATTGGCAGCAGTGTCTTGAGAAAAAGCAAAAATTCAGAGCTGTCTTTTATAAAAGATTTTAGAGTGGGCACAAAAATTTTTATGTGATAATCCACAAAGCTTGAGACTCTCTCTGTTAGGCTTCCTATCCCAGAGACTATGGGTCTACCAGGTGGTTGTTGTGGGTTTTTATGAATTTTGGGCAGGGTATAAAGGAAGGCTTTTAGAGGGAACTCATTTAGTAGGAATTTTGCTTCCTTTTGTGAGATGTCACCATCAATAAAACCTTCTTCAAGTAAAATCCTCAGTTCTTTTAGATAGTCATTTGTGGGGTCATAATGTAACTTTTTATTGAATAATGTGTTTGAAAGTTGTTTGAGAACCTCATTATCATAGTCACATTTATTCATAATGACAATGGCCCCTCCTTTGTCTTTTCAAGGATGAAGATTTTAAGGAATAAGTGGCATGCAGTCACTCTCTCAGAGTACATCAGGAGGGAAATGATTCCAAGGGGCCTGCGCATACAGAAACCACCCTCCTTTGGCAAAGAAAATCCATCATTTGTAAAGGCTTGGAATGGAGTCCTTAATAAATGCTCCTTCGCTCTGATGGCTATCACCATTCAGTACCTTAATGAGGAAGAAAGCAAACTTCTTAATGAGGTACGAAAAAATGAGGAGCACCTTGAAACTATTTCAAGACAAAATGCTGATGTACTAAAGCAAATGGAGGAAATTGACACGCAATTAACAGACTATGAGAATGAAATCAAAGATTTGAAGAAAGACACATTTTTAAGAGATGAAAAGGACTACAAGAAGGGATACATTTATCCCTGGTGCAAACAAAACCACCATCCAGCACCAAAGCGTCCCGCTGGACCTGTACAGTATTCTACACAAAACCAAAAACCTTCGAGATACTCTAACCCACGGAAAAGACTCCCTTCCACCCATCAGAACAAGAAGAAGGCCCAACACAACCCTCCAACCCAGTCTGCCTGCCCTCCTTTTTTGGACAAAAATCAATACCCCCCTTTGAAACCCCAGAACAACAGACACCTAAAACCAAACGCACACGACGGGGTAAGAGCCAGATGTAGTCATGTGCACCCTTGATATTGAATCCTTATATACCAACATTGATCACAACCAAGGGCTTGACACACTAGAATATTTTTTAAATTCCAGACCCATCAACACTCCTTCAACCACCTTTTTAGTTAATTTGGCCTCTTTTGTACTTAAAAAGAATTTTTTCTTTTTTCAATGATGTACCCTATTTACAAATCTCAGGCACTGCCATGGGCACCAAAATGGCACCAAGTTTTGCATGTCTTTTTGTGGGCCTTCTAGAAGAAAAAAACACTATATGAACCTCAAAAAAACCCTTTTATTCCTTTTATCATTTCATGGAAACGTTATATTGATGATGTGTTTTTAATCTGGAAAGGACCGATCCCTACTTTACTTGAATTTTTAGACTTTTTAAATGGTAATTTCGCAGGCCTCAAATTTACACTTAACTATAGCCATGAAGAAATCAATTTTCTCGATATAAAGGTAACTAAAAGGGATAGCACCCTTTCTACTTCCCTCTACACCAAACCCACAGATAGAAACACACTCCTACATGCAAAAAGTTTCCATCCAGTTCCTCTCAAAAAAAGTCTACCTGTAAGTCAACTTGTCAGAGTTAAAAGAATTTGTGCTGTGCCAGACCAGTATGAAAAAAATAAAACTGAAATGCTCTCGAAATTTAGAGAAAGAAATTATCATGAACATTGGCTTGATAGTGCGGTAAACAAGGTTGATTCAAAGAGCAGAGATGCATATTTGACAACAAACAAAGCCAACAAAGATAAGCCACACCTTGTGTACTGCACTACCTTTACCCCAAAAACCAAAAATATTAAAGAAATTATATCTAAACACTGGCACATTCTCCAAAATGACCCAGACTTACAAAACACCTTTGCAACTCTGCCTTTAGTAACCTTTAAAAGAGGAAGAAACATAAGAGACAGAGTGGTCCGAGCATGTGCGAATTCTATTAAAAATAACAATGAGAACACAACTCCTCTTCATGGCAATTTTAAGTGTGGGACCTGCATAAATTGTCAATACACTAGAAAACTACATTTTTTTAACCATCCAATAAATGGAAAAAAGATTGAAATTAAACACTTTATAACATGCAAATCCAAAAATGTGATTTATATTAAACAATGTCCTTGCAACAAGATATATGTTGGAGAAACATCTCGTTCCCTTCGGAAACGCATCACTGAACACAGGAGTGCAATTAAAAGAAATGACAAAACTAGTCCTGTTGCAAGACACTTTAATGAGGTAAAACATCCCACTTCATCACTGCTTTTCTTTGGCATAGAAGCCATAAAACAAAATAAAAGAGGTGGAAATATTGAACTTATGAGGAAAAAGAGAGAAGCATTTTGGATCTTTTACTTAAAAAGCTTATATCCAATGGGAATGAACGAGGACTTTTCAGTAAATGACTTTTTGTAGCCAATTACTTAAATTTGGGTTTTTTTATCTGTAAAAATCATACTACAACACCACTTAATTATTATTATTATTATTGTTATTATTATTATTATTATTATTATTATTATTATATATATAAATTTTTTTATATATCATATTATAATGAGTTCTTATGTGTTCTAAAGACCTATATATGTATGTATATTTTTTTATGTATGTATATGTATGAATTTGTTTTATTGACAACTTTTGTATATCCCTGTGTTTTTCTTTATGGTCCTTTTTTATGTATAATGTTAAACTGATCCTCTGGTCAACTAACATCTTAAAATGGCTGCCAGTGCCAGCACCAACCAATGGAAGCTGTCCTTCAGGCCCTCTACCAAAATGGTGCCGATGATACCTCCCTCTGGACACTTCCCCTCACCCTCTGCCAGCACCTCACTGGTCGAAAATTACATGGTGGCTAAACTGACACACCCCTGTAGTCAATCCATAGGCTGACTCAGATTGCAGCTTCACATGACTGGCCAATTTTTGGAAATGTTTGACTCTTTTAATTTGTTCAATTTCAGCCCTACCCTTTTTAAGTGTTGGTTTTAATGCATTTCTGATGACCCTGATGAAGGCCACAAGCCGAAACGCGTTGGTCTAATAAAGTTGTTTCCTGAACTACAAGTGTTGCTGGAGCTTTTTTGACCTCTTCAAGACTCTTTCTCACCAAGCACCTTGGAAGTTGGTGAAGTTGTGCCAGAACTTTCTGACCTTAGAGTTTCTCACTGACAAACAGAGTGGCCCACATTGGTGTCAGCATGTAGGAGAAATAGTGGTTGAATATTGTGAGTTTCAGATAATCAAACACACCCAGTCAGTGAGTAACTCTGAAACCTCTTCAATCTCGCAGATCCTCGTCCGATGAGTCACCTGATGAGGGAACTTCCCAGGGACAGAAGAGGCAAAGAGAGGAAGCCAGTGTATTGGACTTCACAGCATTCCTCGGCAGCTTCCCTGTCTCCCTAACCGGCCAGCCTCCCAGCAAAAAGCAGAGAGTGGACGCTGCGTTCACTGCTGACAGGGTCTTCTACGATAAGTGGAGGGCCATACAGTACGGCTTCAGGGAAGAACATCTCTTGTGTAGGTGTAAATGGGTTGGCTATGAAGAAAAGTAACGTTTAGAACTCACCAGTGTGGACGGTCATTTAAATTTAAACGCTGTCTTTCCTCTGACTGTTAAATGTTCAAGGTGACCACCGATGGCACAAAAGGTGGCAACATTCATTGAGCAGGAGGGCTTGACTGCCAACCATCCTCACCCCAAGAACATCATTGCCAAGTGGAGGCCAGCCACCCAGACCCAGGTGGAGAGTGACCCAGCCATCATGAGGATGATCAGAGGCCAGAAATGGTCAGGTCTGGTCATCGCTCCCTTTGGCAAAAAAGGGCAAGGTATGTTCAAGTGTCTTGTGAGCTCAGTCAAATCATAACATGAATCCAATCAGACCATGAACAGGCTTATTAAAGTGCTTCTTATTTCACTGTGGAGACGTGGGTTGATTACAAATGTGGACAAAATTGTTGGTACCCTTCTGTTAAAGAAAGAAAAACCCATTATGGTCACTGAAATAACTTGAAACTGCCAAAAGTAATGATGAATAAAAATTTACTGAAAATCAACAAATGAAAATCAGACATTGCTTTTGAATTGTGGTTCAACAGAATCATTTAAAAAAACAAAATAATGAAACTGGCCTGGACAAAAATGATGGTACCCTTAACTTCATATTTTGTTGCACAACCTTATGAGTCAATCACTGCAACCTGCTGATGTCTGTAACTCTCAATGAGACAAATACACCTATCCACAGGTATTCTGGCCCACTCCTCATGAGCAAACTGCTCCAGCTGTCTCAGGTTTGAGGGGTGTCTTCTCCAGACTGCACATTTCAGCTCCTTCCACAAATGTCCAATAGGATTTAGATCAGGGCTCATAGAAGGCCACTTCAGAATACTCCAATGATTTGTTCTGAGCCATTCTTGGGTGTTTTGGGTCATTATCCTGTTGGAGGGCCCTTGACCTGTGATTTTTATCTAAAATCATTGCAATAAATAATCAAAAATGTTTAAATAATGACACTGGGTCTTTGTTGAACGTGATAACGATTTGAAGTGGGCAGTAGGATACATATTGGATTCTGTTTGTGGGGACTGCTGACTGAGAAAAGGGATGAGATTAAATAAATCCTGAACTTAGCCTGGTCAGGAGCAGGCTAGCTCCACAGAATAAATCTCCATAGTTACAAATGTCAAAACATATCCCACTTCCCTCATCCCACTTTTGTGCAACCACATCATGGATTAGTTGATCCAGGATAACAAAGATATCCCAGCTTAATCCCTTATCTTGGTTTTGTGCAACAGGCCCCTTATGGGCCTCCAAAACGTTCAGGACATTTGAAGCAATAATGGCCCATTTACAGGGCTTCAAAGCCCGGACTTGTGCAAGTTTCCCATGGCACCAGGGGGCACAGGAAGGTTGCAGAGACACCAAACCACCACAGTTCAGCTCCAAATGGAGTCTAGCATAACATATTAAAAAAATCTGTCCCGGGGAGCCAGTAAAACAAAAAACTGACCCCAGTCCAAACTCTGGAAAATCAGGTCTTGTTATCTTCTTACACCCATACACCATCTTGCCCGAAGAATGAGACGCTCGCCCTAATTTTTGGGCCAATGGACAACAAATTTCTCACAATTACTAGGGGCCAACGTGAGTCTGCATATTCAATATCAGCCTCCTAACTTCACAGGGGCCCAGATGCCAGCCTCTTGAAGTTTGGAGGATTAACCCTTTAATGTCTAACAGGCCACAACAACCAATTATGGTCAAAATATCAGAGATTCCTGCACTGAGTTGGACCAGAATGGACAGGCATGATATTGGGTCCAATGTGAGTACCTCCAGGGGCATTATGAGGCCTATCTTGGGCCAATCTGTGATTACTACATAAATATAATATTTCAAAATTGATTATGTCGTCATGCCTCAACCAATCTGGCTCATCTTCACATAGGTGACAGACCCCTAGCCCAGGATTCTATATGGCTATATTTTATGTTTGATATAACAGAATACAATGGACATGATTATTAATGTAATTGTTTTTACAGTAAGGTGAAGTCTGACTGAAAACAACAAGATGAAGGAGCTCTGAGCAGCACAGAGACAATCCAGCATCTGAGGAGGACACATATGGCCCTTTTCCACCAGCCCGCCTTGGCCCTACTCTACTCTACTCTACTCGGCTCTACCCGGTTTGCGTTGTGTTTCCACCGGCACGGTACCTCCTACAACAGACCAGTTTTTAGTACCTACTCTGCTCTGGTTCCAAGCGAGCTGAGTCGACACTAAAAGGTGACGTCGACCGACTGCCGGCTACTGATTGGTCAGAGAATGTCGTCACCGATGACTCATAAGCGCGACACCCAAAACAGGACTGGACGAGAGCAAGCTGCCATTTTTAAAAAAACATCAGCAAGAATGCTCTCACGCAAAGCTTCTCCGTGGTCCAATAACGAGGTCCAGACCTTTTTGGGTCTAGTGGCCGAAGAAAGGATCCAGCGGGAGCTGGACAGAGCCACGCGGAATGAAAAAGTTTTTCTGGAGATCGCTAAGCTGATGGAGGAGCATGGACACCACCGGACCTCCCAGCAGTGCCGGGAGAAACTCAAGAAGCTTAAGTGCGATTATCGAGCCATAAAAGACCACAACGGCCGGAGTGGGTCGAACCGCCGAAAATGGAGGTGGTTCGACCAGATGGACGCCATTTACGGTCACAGACCAGCCAGCAACGGGAGGGCAAGCGGCTTCGACTCTGCCACAGCACTGCTGGAGAGAATGGTCGACGACGGTAAGTTGTGTCTCAACTCCTTAGTGTGCTTGATGGCATTGTTTAACGTTATTTTTGTTCAACAAAAGGATATGTTTTATACTAATATTATCTTAAGGTAACGCCAACTCCATGCTCCGCTTGAAAGTATGACCTGCTGGTTACAAAACCTTAGCTGAATAGCTTGAACTATTGTGTAACATGTTGTCTGTTACGAGCTGCGATTTCGTGTAGTGCGTACATATTTTTTTTATTAGTTGTGCCTGTGCTCCTTTTGTTCAAGAAACCCTTTCCACAAGCGAGGAGGCCTCGGAAAGTGTCCTCAGCGTGGACTCCCTTGCCCCCCCATTAGCTTCCACACCGGCACCAGTGGAGGCAGGGTCCAGCACAAACCCTGTTGTTATTAGAGGTAAGAAATACATGGGCTTCATCAACTTCTATCCAGCTGTATATGGCCCATATATATATATATATGTGTGTATATATATATATATATGTGTGTGTGTGTGTGTGTGTGTGTGTGTGTGTGTGTGTATGTGTATGTATATATATAGATATATATGTTTGTGTATATATAATGTGTGTATGTGTATATATATGTGTGTGTGTGTGTATATTTGTATATATATATATAGATATATATATACACAAATATGTGTGTGTATACATATATATGTATGTGTGCATATATATATATATATATGGACGTAATTTTATGGGTCTGTGTTGTTGTGGTCTGCAGGCCCCACCCCCCCACCACACACACACACAAGCCTACACCCACATCAGTGCTCAAGCCACGTGTTCTCCCCCACCTTTGAAAAGAAAATTTCATTCATGCTTGTATATGAATATTTCTCTATGTAAAGTTTGCTTTATTCTACCACCTCTAACTTGTACCATCTTCATTCTTCCCAAGGCAAGAGAAAAAGGAGCCTCTTTCAGCAGGACCAGGCATCCATCCTTGGTGCCAAACATGAGGCGGACATGGAGCAGCAGGAGCTGAACAGGGTGCAAAGGGACACTCATATACAGATGCTCCTTGATGAAGCCCGCGAGGCAAGAGAACTCGAAGCTGCCCAGAGGAGGGAGGAAAGTTCGCAGACTGCGACTTTCAATCAGGCCTTCCTCGGTGTGTTGGGCCAGCTTGTGCAGGCCATAAACAACCGTGTCTGAGAACTCCTGGACTGTATACATGCACTTTTTGCACAATTACCACTTTTTGTAAATAGTTTGCTGTGTTGCACTGTGTTTTTCCAAATAAAGTTTTATAATGTAAGACCAAAGCATTTATTTCATCTGTTAGCACACTGACATTGAAAAGATTGAGGTTTTCAAAATAAGATTAAAATAGATTAGATAGTACTTCATTATTCCCCCGGGGAGAAAACCCCTCAAGGAAAAGAAAAATCAGTAGCAGTTGATTATTACAGATACGAGGAAGAATAAAAAGAAAAGATAGATGTAAATAAAGGTATTAATAACAGTTCTTAAATAAAAAATCATAAATAAAAATAATATATATGAAGATATACACTGCTACAGAATGCACCTGTTTATACGCAATGACTCCTAAGAACTCCATAATCCTGGCAGTTATCAGAGGGAAAATAATTCAGATAGCAACTGTCTTTTCAACTTAAAAGGCCCAGGCAAGTCGTCTTGTCTGCATGGTTAACCACCCTAAACACAATAAAATAGTAACTCATCCCGAAGAAAACAGCAGATGCTTTTGTATCTTTTTATGAACAATCATATGAAAATCCTAGACCACAAGTGGATTTAAAAGACATGGAAACCTTCCTTTCCAACTTGCATTTACCCTCCCTATCCAAAACAGAAACTGAAGAAATTGGATCAGATATTACAGAAAATTAGTTACAGGATTCTATTGAAAAAAAACTGGAAAATAACAAATCCCCTGGGACAGATGGATTAACTGGAGAGTTTTATATATGATTTATAGATAATTTAACACCAGTCTTAACAAAAATCTTTCATTATGTGTTATCCAAAAGAGATTTGCCAAATGTATGGTCAGCGGCCATTATATCTATGATTTGGAAGGAGGGCAAAGACTGTATAAATTGTGCAACTGTATGTCTTCAGCTGAGAAATTACTTACAGACACATAAACAATGGGATAAAGTGTGTGCCTTACAACCCAATATAGAGAACTTTTTTATACTAACAATTAAAGGACCAATTAAAAAAAAGATTATATCTCACATCTATAAAATATTACAAGTAGAATCACTCTTTTATCATTTACTCTGTCAGTGTATGGGGGAGGACTTCTGTATGCTACCCCTGACTAAATTGCGTGCGTTTACATAAGTCCACATGCAGAAAACAGTTTGTGCTTCAAAATGACATCCTAATACAAAAAAAGCAATAGTCTCCATTGAGATAAATGCGTACACATAAAATGTGTTGTTTTTGGTGTTGCACGGCCATTTCAGCATATTGCTGCAACGGCATGCAGTTTTTTTGGAAATGATTATCCATGAAAAAGAGAAGCAGATTGGCACAAAAAGTTCTTAAGATTCAGTAAGTGAGTTTATTGAATCAAAATGCAATATAAATGAAATACAAAAAGCCACATGACAGGCAAATAAACTGTTCAAGTAACGCATCAAACCCTCTCGTAGATCTCTGCCCTCCTCATCTAAACCCTGTGCTGCTGCCACCGCAGGCTCAACTGCTGTTGCAGATACATCCAATTCAGTGTCACAAATCTCACCATGACTTTCATACAAGTTATGCAGGGCACAGCAAGTCAACACCATTGATTTCACAAGTTGGATGTCAGAGTCATTTCTTTTCAGGAGGCAATGCCACCTTCCCTTTAGCCTGCCAAAAGCATTCTCAACAACTACCCTTGCCCTGCTGATTTTTTTATTTAGCACTTGCTGTTCTGTAGTAAGTCGTCCAGTGTCATGGTATGGTTTCAAAAGCCAGTTCTGCAAAGGATAGGCTGAGTCTCCTAGGATGTAGTAGCCAGCAGTAACCCCACCAATGTTCCTAGTGTGAGCTGGGAAGAGGTTTCCCCGGCTGGCTAACTCCCACAGTGTGGACAGTCTCAGAACCCTTGCATCATGAAGGCTCCCTGGTAGTCCAGAAAACACATTCCAGAAAAGCCCCTTTCCATCAACAACACCTTGCAGGATGATGGAGTGCCACCCTTTCCGGTTGAAATAATCTGTATGATACTCTTGTGGTGCTATGATGGGTATGTGGGATCCATCAATAGCACCAACGCAGTGTGGAAGTCCCCACCTGTTTTCTGTGTATATAGCCATTTCTCTGAACTTCTCCTTGTCAGGAAAACGAATGAATTCTGGTACTAACAGCGTTTCTGCTGCAGCACAAAAGTCCTGCACACACCGGCATACCGTTGTGACGCTGACCCCAAAAAGATGGCCGATAGTGCGGTACTCAGATCCAGTAGCAAGCTTCCACACAGCGATAGCCACCCTTTTCTTCAGGGGCACACATCCGCGGAAAGCAGTGTCTTCTCACTCCATAATCGGCCGTAGTCTGCTCAAGATAAAATTAAGGGTTTCTTCGGACATCCTGAAGTTTTCGACCCACTGTGCACTTGTGAAACCTGGGACAATTTCATCCCACCACTCGGATGCTCGGGTGAACGTCCAGACCAACGGTTTGCGGCGAAAACTTTGTGATGAGAGAACCATCTGAAACAAAATGCAGTACATATGCTTTGTCACTTTATGGCAATAACTTGCTGCCATCACATTGTTAAACACGGGGCTTTATCATTACGAGCTAGCTAACAAGCTAGCGGTAGCTTCCGTTAGCTTACCATCATACGTCTTTTCTTTGCAGCCCGATTGCTCTCGTCCTCGGCTTCAAACTGTTGTATAGCTTCCAAAACTCTCCTGTACTTCTCAAGGGTATTTCTTCTCGCTGCCTGCAGCCTTCTTCTGCTTTCCTCTTTCATTCGGTTTGTAACAAAAAGCCACAGACCGAGCAGCAAGTATACTATTGCCCCCAAGTCCTCCATTGTTTTGGTTGTTGTGTCGCGCTCAAAATGACGTCAACGCAGTGTCGCCCAGCTGTTTCGGCGACCCCGCCCCCGCTGGGCAGAGGGACCGGGCTGGTGGAAAAGCAGCCCAAAGCAAGTAGAGTAGAGCCGGGTAGAGTCGGGTAGAGTCAGGGAAAGCCGAGCCGAGTAGAGTAGGGCTGGTGGAAAAGGGCCTATAGAGGAGCATATGAAGGCTACCAGCTAATGAGATGATCAGAGACAGCTGAGTCATTAGACCAGGTGAAGGTGATCAAGTTGCTGACTGTGTCCAAACATTCCTGTTCCTGAAGATCTCCTGCTCTGGTGTCCTCCTGTCTGCTCTAACATCACTGATCAATAATATGTGAGACAGAGATGATCTCCAGCCTTCTATCTTCAGGACTTTACACTGTGAAACATCTCCTGCTGCTTCAGCTCCTTCTCACTGCTGACTCTCAGCACCTAATGATGTAATTATAATGATAGCTTTGAGATTTTTAAACCTTTAAATCCCACACAGGGAAATATCAATTCTTTTGGTTTGTTTGCAGTTTGTTCTGTATCCTAAAATATTCACAGAAACAAACAAAGACGTGTTATGTTTTTTATAACGCATTAAATATTCCTGAATTTATTGACCTCTGCTAAACAGTCGGGGTAGTTAAAGGGTTAAAGTTAGATTATATACAGTGCTTGTGGCATGTTCTATCTGTGCATTTAATAATTGAATAACGATGTTTGTGCTACACAGAGTGTGTTTAATGTGTTTTTGTGTTTTTCTTGATTTCATTTTAGAAATGACGAAGACAAAAGGAGAGGGTGAATGCTCCCTGTGTGGAAAAATATTATTCTCCCTTTCAAAACACTTGAGGGAATTCCACAAATTACAAAATCCGACAGAGGAGCATTTTAAACAATTTGGCCACAGGCAGGGTGCTGTTGGGGGGCGGGGCCTGTCCAGTGCCCCAGTGCAACACTCAGGTGTTACACCTGGAAAAGCACCTCAGGACTGAGCTGGCCCCACAGCAGCAGCAGTCAGCCCCACAGCAGCAGCCGCAGCAGAAAATATAATTGAATTAAAAATAAAAAAATTCTCTAACAAGCACATGTATAAAAAACAAACATTATGTATAATGGGAAAAAATTGGCACACTATGACAAAGTGCAAGTTCGAGAAGGGGCTGAAAGAAGCAAAACTTATCAAGATCAGGCCCCTCTGACGCTGTCATATGATTTCAGGATACATGATACATAATTCATAATCCATATGATCTTAAAAGATTGAAACATTCAACTTTCATAGAACCCTGATTAAAGCAATTAAAAAAAAAAAGAATATAACATTAGCTGTCCAGTTCTATATAGCTGAACAAGAGTGTTTTTTTGTAGTTACTTTTAAACTGTTTTAAGTTAATGCACATTTTTAAGTCCTCATCTAGTTTATTCCACAATTTAACACCACAGAAAGAGATGCACATACTTTTCAGAGTTGAATGGATGGTCGGTTTTTTAAAATTACAATTTCCTCTTAAGTTGGATGCTCCCTCTCTAACCATGAACATCATTTGGATGTTACTTGGTAACAACTTATTCCAGGCTTTGAACAAAATCTGACCTGTTTTATGTTTGATTAGGTCCCAGAATTTTAAAATACCTGATTTTAAGAACAAAGGATTTGTATGAGCAAGATACCCAGCGTGATGAACCATCCTTATGGCTCTCTTTTGTAAAGAGTAAATCTTTTGTAAAGTGCTTTTATATGTATTTCCCCATACCTCAACACAGTAGGAAAGATATGGATTGATAAGTGCATAGTACAAAATCTGAAGTGACGTTTGATCTAAAACATATTTAGTTTTACTCAGAACTCCAATACTTCTGGAAACTCTGGTGCACAAATATTTAGTATGAGGTTTCCAGTATAGCTTATGATCAATTAAAACACCAAGAAACTTAATTTCATAGACTCGTTCAATTTCCACATTTTCAATTTCCAAACATACCTCTTGTTTAATGTGATGATTTCCAAATATCATGAACTTGGTTTTGTTCAGGTTTAATGATAATTTGATTTCATCAAACCAACACTTTAGTTTTAGCAATTCCCTTTTGACAATTAATAACAGCTGCTGCACATCTCCCCCCGAGCAGAAAATATTTGTGTCATCATCACAAACCACCATTTTTAAAATATTAGACACTTTCCAAATATCATTAATGTACAGGATAAATAGTTTAGGTCCCAAGATGGACCCCTGCGGTACACCGCAGGTAATGTTCAAGCGCATTGATTTATGATTACCAAGTTGAACAAACTGCTTCCTATTACTGATATAACTTTGTAACCAGGTGAGAGCTACCCCTCTAACACCATACTGCTCCATTTTTTTTTAGCAATATCCCATGGTTGATCGTATCAAAAGCCTTCTTTAAATTCAATAGAAACACCCACTGCATGTTTTCTTTTATCGATGCATCCTGTTATCTCTTCCACTAGCTCCATAAGAGCCAGGGAAGTAGATCTAGATGAACTAAAACCGTACTGACTGTCATTTATTAAATTATGTTTGTCAATAAAATCATCTAATCTCTGTACAATTAATTTCTCCAGTATCTTTGAGAACTGTGACAGTAAGGAAACAGGTCTATAATTTGTGAATAGATGTTTATTGCGAGCTTTGTATAATGGAATCACTTTAGCCAGTTTCATTTTATCTGGGAAGATGCCTGTTTTAAATGATAGGTTACATATATAAGTTAGTGGATCACCTATTCCCTCAATTATCTTCTTTACTGTGCTGCTACAGGACGGTGATGATGACATCAGCTGCCCGGTTTCCTACTTCCCTGTTAAGCACCACCAGCTCAACTATTCAACCATAGAGAAGGAAACTTTAGCCATGCTCCTTGCACTACAACACTTCAAAGTCTATGTGGGTTCCAGTACTGATGCAGTAGTAGTCTACACAGACCACAATCCTTTGGTTAATGAATACAACATCCTGATCAAATACAAAAAGTAGAAATAACCTATTTGCAGACACATTGTCTGGATTGTAGGGGCTGAGGTGTAATTACTAATCAATAACATGCAAACATCGGTTATTGTGATGTTTACTGTTATGGGAGGGGGTGTTACGGCCTCTCAGTGGGCTGTCCTTCTGTGGCCTCAAACTGTTCTCTGCTGCAGGAATCCTCTGCTGCTGTGGCCCTACCCCCGACTACCTGCCTCTCCATGCTGCAGCGCCTGAAGCAGATTTCCCTCATCAGGAGCAGGGGATAAAAGAGCAGAGTGTCCACTTCTCATTCCTCTTCAGACCTCAGCCTCAAACCTGTGGACTCAGAGACTCTTCCTTCATGCTGTGTAGTGGGATCCGTAGGGCTGCTCTGCCATTTTCTTTCTTACCACCTTTTCTCCTGTTTTTGGTCAGCCAGGGAGCTCAGCTTTTGTAACTTTTGTTTAGAGGTAAGATCTTTATTTTTGGTTTGAGGTAGTTGGGGTTTTTGTTTATTGTTTTAGCCTGGAAGCACCCTGAAGTTATTTTCCCATTTTTGGTTTATGTTTTAAAGGGCGTTTTTTGTGTTAAGAGGACTGTTGTCTTTCTGGTTGTTGTGTCTGGTTGTTCAAACATGCCAGCAGACTTTGGACAAAGGAGTTGAGATGTTGCTTTTCATGTTCTGAGTGTGCTTGTTGAACAAGTGGAGTGATAAAGAACTTATTAACTGTTCACTGTTTTAATGCACTTACCTAATCACGATCTTCAGTGCTCTGTGTGTGTGCACATGTGACCGACAGGAGCCACACTGGAGCAAACCAGTACAAGGATCGCAGGGAAGGGAGGTTGGAATCTTTCAATAGTTGAAATTGTCAAACAATGTGTTTATAAGTAGCATGACTTGTATCGTACCGTCACCAAACGTAACCATACGTCCTCAAAATAATAAATACCAAAGAGAATTCACTCCTGCCTTCAGTCTCTCTCCTCCTCCCCTCCTGCTCTTGCCAGCTGTGGGCGTGGTTACCTCTCTCTCCTGCCTCACAGACTGCACACCTGATCAGACTCACCTCATCAAGGCTGCTATATAAGCTCCTGGATTTGGCTTCTCCTCGCTGGTGGATTTCCTCACATAGTGTGGTTTGTTGGTCGTATTATCTCTCACCTCTCGTCTGGTGTTAAGCCCCATATCCTTCTCTAAAGATATAGTCTTCTTGTTATTGTGTTTTTTGGACTTGATGATTTTTGTGTGCTGCTGGAAACTAACCTCTGTTTTTCTGCTCTCTTTTTGCAGTGTCTCCTCGGAGCTTCCACCCAGCCTTTGTACATACTCACTTAGCTCACTATATACAATCCCATGCACTGAACTCACCCCGTTTCCCTAGATTGTCGTTGCTGCTGTAAAATAAACTGTTCAAACTGCTTCCTGCCTCAGTCTTCAGCTTTTGGGTCCAACGAGAGAAAAAGACTAGGATGATTCATTGACAGGAAAACTTTTATTCCATGTATACAAAGGGATTTTGGGGGGGACAACTTTATGGAAGAGGGGACACGACCAGTGGTGTAGTCTGGATTATTCTAGTATACTCTGACATACTCTAATGGATGTTTGTCCTCTTAGGGCCTCCATACATTGAAGACATTTTTATCACATTTTTACCTGATTTATACACCGTCCACTGAAAACTGCTCTGAGACCCACTTATGGGCCTCCACCCACTGAAGCTTGATCCTGCAAAGATTGTTCTGATATCATTGAGAATAAGTGATGGAGGATCTCTCAGGATGAAATTATCACTTAGAAAACAGTGAGTGAAAACAGGATCTGGACTGCTGAAGAATGTAGAGTTTCATACCATGGTCTGGGTGAATACTCGATTCTGATTGGCTGCAGGGTGTCCGTTAAAAGGGTTATAGGACAGCTATAAAAAGTTCCAGTCAGTTAAGCCTGGCTCACACTACAGGATTCTCAGCCCGATTTAACCCAGATTCAGCCCTCCCGACAATCAGGGAAGAAATCTGGTCGGGGACCAAAATCGGCCCCGACGTTCGACCAAGATTATCTTCTAGTGTGAGCGGGTGACAGATCAGTCTTAAGCCCCAGGATCGTCTCACAGACTCGTTGGAGCCGATAATTTTCAAACATGTTTGATATTTATCTGGATGATTACGCAACTCATGTTCGCAGAGGATGACAGTAGCCAATCAAAGAGAGCCGCATATGATGATCAGAAATGACCGCGAGACAGGAGTTATCAGAGGCAAGAATGGCGAGCACAAAGAGCGTACAGGTGAGATGGACAGCGGAGATGGAGGACAGTCTTGTCGACCTGTGGCAAGACCACGAATGTTTGTACAACGTTTCATGCAGAGATTATCACAACCGATGTGAAAAGGACAAGCGTTGGAGAGAAATCGCATCCGCATTAAATATTCCAGGTGAGATAATAATATGGCAGAGTGCCGCAGGTAATCACCCCAGCGCTGATATCCAGGACAACAGCTCTCGCTCTCATGTGATATTGCTTGTATACATCAGTTATACAAGCGCATTTTACTAGTCAACAGTAATAAGCGAGAAGGAATAATGATTTGTTTGTTTAACTGCCGCACTAGTCTCCATATTTTGTCTCAACGTGATCCTACGTCATCTCCTTGGTGAGATGACGTAGGATCACGTTGAGCGTCTCTCTGGTCCGATAATCTTGATGAAATCCTGTAGTGTGTGCTGGTCATGATTTTCAAATCTTGTAGTGTGTGTGTGCTTAAGATTTAAGAGAAGATAATCTGTCAAGATTCTCTTTATGTGTGTGAAACAACCCAATTTCAGAATCTTAAGATTTTTAAAATCCTGTAGTGTGAGCCAGGCTTTAGCCTGATTGCTCTAAATTATTGCGCTGGCTCAAACGCTAGTTGGTAACGGTGGCAACAGAAATTTAGAACATACGTTAACATGCGTTATTTCACAGTTTATTTATCACAACAGCAAGACAGTAGTCAAAACATGAGTGATTTTATAGTTTCCTTTAACCTATCTGGTGAATTTGATCATTTTGAAGACTGGGATGCAGCAGAAGAGAAAGAGGGAAGAGAATACAAGAAGAAGGAGATGCGACACAAGGAGGTGACACCGGAGGAATTGAACAATTTAGAGGATGACAAGGAAACTATCTGTGGACTTTGATTCTTTGAAACAAAATTTCGCATCATCGTCTGGACACACACAGGCGGTAAGAGGTGCACTTGCCCTCTGAAATGATACTTTGTGTTACATAACATAACGTTAAGCAATCATCTCACTTCCCTCCACTGATTAGGCCTAATATAGGCTAACAGCTGCAGCCGACTGAGCTGCAGGTTCTGTGGCCAGAGCCGGTTACCTTGGCAACGCATCACAGCGAGAGATTAAATAGTCCAGTCAGCCGCTTCTTGTGAAAAACGTATGATTTTAACGGTAAAAAACAACATTAGCGTATTAATAATTGATTTAATATTCATGTCTTTCGTAAGTGACCATGGTATAGGCGGGATAATGCCCTACGAGGTGTCCATTACCAGA
Source organism: Cetoscarus ocellatus (assembly GCA_037902135.1). NCBI lineage: Eukaryota > Metazoa > Chordata > Actinopteri > Labriformes > Labridae > Cetoscarus > Cetoscarus ocellatus. The sequence continues at coordinate 112,957 of JBAMNC010002072.1, forward strand.
AATTAATGGACTTCGCCGAAGCAACCATCCTCCGCTTCACGTCACAGTTCACGCCTCCGCGTCGTCCATTAATTTCTGATAATGGACACCTTGTCGGCATTATCCCTTACTTGATTCATCAAAAGGCTGACTCGTCATTTTTGAAGTCTTTGTGTTCACTTAAACCGGGCACATGAGCTATCAAGACACCGTTTGAATCATGATATCACACAGATTGACTGATGATCCTTCACTGTCTCTGCGATGTGCATCTGTGTCTTTACGCTCACTGGCAAACAGAGGAGTGCACACTCAGACGCTGAGTGAAAGTGATAGTTGTTGGGATCTATACTCCATGTGGGCCTGAGGACAAAGGAGAGGCCTACAAGGAACTTTAAAAGCCTGACCTAGAGTTTTTCCGACCATTAGGGAAAGGCGCCACAACCCCCAGCTTTCCCCACCTAGGTGTGAATTTCAAGTTCAAATCGAAATTCTGCACGGACATTGGCCCCAGCCAGGTAAACCCGCTGGGATCCCTGATAACGTCACTCAGGCCATAAAGGAAGGACACAGCTTCTTCTCGGCGCTATTTCCAGGCGCCTCTGTACAGTAGGGAGCTCTCCCCTTGACCCGGCCGCTAAAAGGAAGCAATACCAAACGTTTGGCTCTCTCTCTTTTCTGTCTTTACATCTTAAACCTAGGTCACAGTCTCCAACTCGCTGGGCGAGCACACAGACTGCTGTTCGTTTCGTTTTGTTTTTCCCCTTTTTATCCTTTGGACCCGACGCAGATCATCGCGGAATCAGCTGATCGCACGTCTGTGAGGACAAGCGCGCCACTTTGTTAGAAGCCTAACAAAGAATCTCGCCCTCCGTCTGTGGTTTTCCTCCGCTGCCACCGGACCAACCATCACCTCGCCACCGTCAGAAGGACACGAGGCAGACCGCCTGATTCCAGCAGAGGAGTGCACAGCTGACCCAGCGCGCAGCAGCGGACGCAGCGCGCCACGAACACTCAGAGCAGACTCTCTTTCTATTCCATCCCTTCTTCGCCGAAACTCCGGAGGACCAGAGCAACAAAAGTAAGAGGCTTATGTCTGTGCAGAGACAATTAGTTTAGCGTGTAGTTTATCTTTTGTGCTTATGAGACCTGTTTTTGATTTTTGCTGCATTCTCTTTCTTGATTGTCGATCGTCTACCGTAGATCAATCTGTAAGCAGAATATCACTGGTTAAAGGACCAATACCGGACCAGTTAAACTTCGGCTTACTGACTCTGCTATTGTGTAGTGATATTCTAATTATCAGTTGTAGGTGACGATCTTTCTTGGGGTCTCTCTTTCTCTTTCTCTTCCTTTCTATTTTCTGAACACACACACACATATACACCTCCCTCACACCACACAGACATTAAAGGTGCCGTCCAGTGAGCGCCTAATTTTGAATGAGGTTGCCTCAATAACACGTGGGGCTCAAAGACCTCCCCCATTGTTCCCCTTTTGTTCACGTGGTGAGCCGCCATCTTGGCTCGATCGAAGATAGACACGCCACTCTGTCGCCATTTTGGTTCAAGATACGCTCTCACATGACCTCTTCGCCTCTCTCTAGCTCTCTCTCCTCCCCTTGCTCCACCTTCACATACACACACACACACACGCACACACACACACACGTGCTGCATCATTGGTGATTGCTTTTATTGCTGCTGCTGTGATTGGTTGTTGATTATTGCTGGTGATACTGTTGGTTGCTGCTGCTGCAGTCATTGCATTCATTGATGTTGTTACACCTTTATTAGTTGTAGTTAGTAATTAATGTTTTGCTTTTATTAGTTAAATTATAATAGTTTTGTAATAAGTAATGTTATCTTAAATAATTATTACTTTAAATAAATCCAATTATAATTTGGATTTCTGTCGTTGTTTGTGGTTATTGTGATTATACAATTGTGATACTTGCTGGAGTCAAAACAGTCAGCGCTCAAACTTTTTTTCCACACCTTCTGAGACTTTATTCTGGTTTTGTCAATTTGGTTATCGGTCCCTGGTAACAGGGTGGTGCCCCGCAAGATATTGATTATGATCAATATTTATAGTTTTTAATAATTAATTTTGATTAATTATTAATATTAATAAATAATGCTATTATTATTAATATCAATAGCCAATGGCCAAATTGCCCCTACTAGCGCACAACATAGTTAAAGTCCTACAACCATGCTATACGTATCCTTGTGCATTTTGTTGTGGTTATGGTATTTCGGGCCGTTTTCTAGTGGGTATATGGCGTATACCTGAGTATCACGTAGTCTACACCACTGGATGGGCTTCAAAGCGACTCAATCAGGTCTCTGGACCTGAAGTTTTATAATGAGAGCAGATGGAAGAGTTTGCGACATACCGAAGTACAATGCTGACTCAACATTTTAACTTAAATATGTGAATTTGGAGTGATTTTATTTTGAAATGCCACATCAGATTGAGCCCAAACTGAGTGGTGGGCTTCCTGGGGTGGTCTACTACAAGACTGAAGTGGAATGAGCCTGTGGATACTAGCAGTTTTGCTGTTATATGAATTTAAAATATGATACAGTACTGTCCAAAATACACATTTAGAGTGATTTTATTTTGAAATGCCACATCAGATTGAGCCCAGGTTATGTGAGGGGCTTTGTCTGTGGAAACTAGCAGTTTTGCTGTTATATGAATTTAAAATATGATACAGTACTGTCCAAAATACACATTTAGAGTGATTTTATTTTGAAATGCCACATCAGATTGAGCCCAGGTTATGTGAGGGGCTTTGTCTGTGGAAACTAGCAGTTTTACTGTCATATGAATCTGAAACTGTGGAATGAGAATGTGGAAAAAAACGTTTTGTTTCTGTAGTCTGATTCATAACTTTCATGCAATGTCTTTAAAATATTAATATTTAGACAGCTTTCATTCTGAAATCCCCTGTGGAAAGCTATCTTCAAATGACTAGCAGCGGTACATCAATTTTATTTTGAAATTCTTCCCTGGCCTATGTGACCGTATTGTGTAGTCTGCACAGGCTCCTAAAACACGAGTGCTTGCTCACTTTATGCCTTCCACCGAAGTGCTGGATTGCTTTACACCAGTTGAACGGGTGCACTGTTCTACCACCTTTGGCTCCAGCTCGAGATCTTCCCCTCAGCCCATCCTTGTGAAATTTTCCATGATAACGTGAGGATCCTACGTCTCTCACAAGAGAGAGAAAAGCTCGGAGCTTTGACAGCTTCAGAGTAGCTCACTCCGCTAATGTTGGCAGCTAATATTCAACATTTGACTGTTCAGACTTTCTCTTTTGGATCGCCCCACACAACTGGAACATTGTTGAGTCTCTACTCTTCATCGGTGGCTTTTAGTTTATTCTTACTTCAAAGTTTTGTTAGCTGCAAATCAACTTTTTGCCAATCTATTTACTGCCCATGTGTGTGTGAGATTCCACTGTTTGCCGTAAACTGCTCAGCCCGTGACGTCATCGCTGTCGTAAGAGGATTCTTGCTGAAAACTGTCAACTACTGATAGCTGTTTTTTCCATTATTGCTGCCTTTGGATGCATATGCAGCCTAAACATTTTCTGTTTACTGTACTCTTCACTTTCTTTATGTTTTTCTGAGGCTGTATGATCATAATTTGCATGATTGCTAAATGTAGGCCATAATCTTTTGTTGTTCAGAATTAAATAGGGCCTTGACTTATTTCTACTGGCATACTATTGCAATCTGAGCCTTTTGTTATAAGAGCTATTTCAGTTGTTGTTGCATTATGCGTGTGATAGGTGACATGTGTTTGTGTGTGTCTGTTTGTGAATTGACGTTGAACTGTACTTTTTCCATATGATGCAATTGATTTAGCAAAGGGTCTTAAGATTATTGTATTGTCTCCCATATATTCTGTCAAGATATTGTATGAGCTGATAGGAAAAATGCTCCCTCAAAATGGAAGCAAAAACGAAACTTAAGGATGTCTGAAATAAGAAATACCAATATGCTGGCTTTTTCCAAAAAGGAAAAAAATGTATATTGCACTTTATTCTCCTTAATCCCAGTAAAGGAAAAAAATTAATCCAAGTCATGATCTTTATCCCCAAAAGTAAGGAAAAGGTTATATTCCAATTTTAAGCTCCAGGTTCCCAAAACAGCCCAAAATGCAGCAGAAGTCCAAGTATCACCAGTTTATTAAAGCTCAAAAAAACTTTAACAAACTTGTGGGTGGAGTTGAAGCGTGGTACCAAACACCCCAAACTCCCCATGGAGCTGCGATACATCACTTTTTATCTCTGGGTGGAGCTCCTCCCCTCCTTCTAAATGTACCAAACCCTCTTATTAATATTTACTTTATGTATACTTGGACCTAATGGTGTGAATTTCCCTTCCCTAGGACGTCATACAAATCCAATGACCAGAGTTTCTTCCTTTTATGGCTATAATCTGGCATCTTTTCCCTTCCCTATTTCTCAAAATGGCGTCTGCTGGTTCTGTCTGCTGCTTCGAAGTGGCTTCTCTGTGAGCTTTCCAAATGTGGGCTTTCCTCTGATAGGCCACTTTCTCAGACGTGTTAGATACACCTAATCTTTGAGTAGACATCAGCAGATCTGTATTTTGGCCCCACGAAAGGGAACAACTACGTTTTAAGAGCCTTTTATGCATACAAAACCAGGTACCTTCAATAAGTCAGAAACCATGACATGACAATGTACTGTGTGGAAAAGTCTAACTTCTACTGTGTGAGATTATAAAATGATAACACTCTTGTGAACTCATCAGGCATTTATTGTGTGATTCTTTCAACCAGACAAAGCATATATTGTAACAATTTCAACTAGATAAAGAATGTATTAGTTAAAATTGTCACAATGTATGCCTTGAGTGTCTGTGATATTAAGTTGTGATACCTCTAACACATTCTCTGTGTGTGCGTGAGGATCACATGAGGCAAACATCTAAGGGAATATATAAGGTACATAATATGTAACATAACTTATGAAACCCTTAAGCATATAAGATGAACCCTTCAATCCAGCATTCATCGTTCAAGTTTTTGGACCCGAGACTCTGCATTTCTCTGGGTGTTTCCATGTGTTGATGCATCACATTTACCCACAAAGACGCTCTTGTGTGTTAGGGCAAACTCCTTAGTCAGCACAGAAGCTTCTTGAAGGGTTGTGACCTTCTGTTCATTCAGGTAGACAGGGGTCTCAAACTCAAATTACCGGGGGGCCACTGAAGCTAGAGTCTGGGTGAGGCAGGGTCGCATAAAGTATTAGGAAGGGTCCCAAGTAAAAAACAAAGCAAAACAAAAAAAAAACAGAAAAAATGATCCAATCTTCCCAATCGTTATTATTAAGTCTTTCCTTGTCAGCATTTTTCAAAAAAGTTGCCAAACAGCACCAGCCTTTATGCTGACATTTTGTGGTTTTTAACTGCCTACATTTTTTTCTCTTTTGTTTACAGCCAAGCCCACCCCTATCAGCCAGTGTTTAGCGAGCTGTTTAAGCAAAGTTGCTGAAATTAGAAAGAGGAAAATGCATCACATTTGCCTGAGAGAGAACAGTTTCAGTTACAATAAATCTTAGAATCTTATTTTCTCTGTAAAGTCCACACGCAACAGTCTCCAGCCCTGACAACTCCTGTGTGTGATCAGGGAGGAAAAATGAAACATCATGTGACTCCTATCTTACACCTGATTGGAGAAAACTGTGGTGTTAAAACTCTTCTAGTGTTACAACCATCCCTGGTCTCCCCTAAATCAATATAAATAAATCAGTAGTGGGCCTATAGTAATTTGGATTACCACTGTTTGATTCTTTTCTTCCATAAAAACTTGAGGGAAACACTTTTATCTGTGTAGTTATGGATAGAGTCAGACCTGTCCACACAGACCTGAAGGTGTGTGCGCGTCAGGACGCAGGGCTGTGCCGTTATGGAGCGCACCGCGGTGTCTCTGGTTCGTTTATCAATCATACCGAACTCCGTTAGCTGTCCCGTCCATCTCTGTCTGTTGTATCACAGCCATGTTTAACTTTTCTCATGTTTTGGGAGCTCAGAGGGGCGTAATATGTGCACTTACTCCACAGCTGGATGTGTGCCTGTCGTCCTGATCAGACGAGAGAGACTAACGAGCGGTTTACGTCGTGTTATCAATACATGTGTAAATATATAGTGTAGCTGTCCATTTCTTAAACTTGTATTGACACATTTAATTTAATCCACATAGAAATTGAGATTTTAACGCCTGGCTTCTCCTCGCAGGTTGTCATCTCCCAGATGGACACAGAAAGGCTGTTACAGTAAATCCACAGCTATTTAGATAATATTATGATAAATCATCCTCCTGATGAGCAAACAAGGGACAAAACCGTCACAAATTAGTTCTTTAAATGAGCTGGATCGTCCGTTTAGGTTTGATTTTTGCACAGCATCAGCGCTTTTTTCTGTCTTTCATGTCAACGTGCACCTCGACTCTGTGGTTCCCTCAGATAGGTGTCTGTTTGTTTATGGTCACAGAAGAACAGAACTTCTCCACGTAAGACTGCCAACTACCAGAGTTCAATAAAAACTCGGAATGACAATAAGACGAAATTACTCCTGCAGGAATGGGTTCTTCAGAACGTGAATGGCAAAAGCCTTTTTTGATTGAAAAGTTGGCAGACCCCTGCCATAAGTGATGAAAAGAATATAAAAGTCCACAGCAAGCATGGCATTCACAACGACTCAGCAAAAATGTGCGTTTGAGAAACATGCAGGGGCCGCACTAACACAAAAGTTTGATGTCAAGTAGGGGGCCGCAAAATATCGTCCTGCGGGCCACAAGTGTGAGACCCCTGAGGTAGACCATAGTCCTTTCTGGAACACAGTTCTTAAGCTCTTCCAACAATATAAGTTCAAGAAGTGATTTGAAATCACTGGCTTTACTAGCTAAGCACCATCGATCAAAAAGAATAACAACAAATGTAGTGGAGGAAAACTTTCTCAGACTGAGGAAACGCTGTCTGTAAGCTTCAGGCACAAGCTTGTAAGCTCTGAGGATAGTAGTTTTTAATTTTCCATACACAAGGCTATCTTCAATAGAAAGAGCAGCACAAGCCTCTTGGGCTTTACCAACAAGTTTGCACTGCAGGAGGAGAGGCCAAGCATCCTTAGGCCAGTGTAAGGCAGCTGCAGCTCTCTCAAAAGCACTAAAATAGGCCTTGTTCTGGTCTCACAAGCAGATAGGTTACCCAGACAGTTAAACACAGAATTCAATAAATCCAGGGAAGCTAGGACTTGTATTTGGATGCTTTATTGAACCACAGTGTGAAACTGTAACAAAAACATGACAAAATATACATATTACAGGTAAGTACAAGAGGTGAGTGTAGCATACTGTACTGTACTGTATACACTGACAGGTAAGTAAATAGATATGTATACGGTGAACAAGGAAAAATATACTGAAGCACGAGAGGTAGGTATATTCTGTGAAAGCAAAGTTATAATATTCTCTTATTCACAGACAATGAAAGCAGGTGGAAATGTAAGGTGCAAATATGCCTGAAAACACACTAACACACAAGACCATATACCACCCAAACTAAATTAGCAACAAACCCCAATAATTGGTTGTACTTCACAAATAATGCACTCTATGCATCAGTGTAAACCTTATAAACATCTGTACTTACAGACATTGCATCCTCATAAACTTGTGACAGCAATGGAGGTAGATGAGACACACACAAAGAATGTCCTGTCTGCAGCACATGTCACAACTTCCTGTCTAAACCAGAAATGATGTAAGCACTGAGGTAACTAGTGATTTTACCATGTAACTGCCACTAGGGGGCTCCAAACAACAAACCAAAGAACGCACAGTAGTATTTAGGGTCCTTAACAGGCCTCCACCTCAGTTTCTCTGAACTGAGGGACCAGGACTATGTTTTTATTTATATCAAATGCCAAATTTATTGGTGCTGAAGGAGGAGGTATCACAACAGAAAGGCTGTTTCTGGTTTATGAGCTTGTATCTCAAGCTGACATAATTCAATAACTGCTTCAGCCTCAAGCTTACGACAACTTGATTGGAACTCTAGCTCCTCCCTCCTTGCCTTTTCTCTAGCCTCCAATTCAAGACAAGCTAAGCGCACTTTTAAACGAGCATTAGAATTTGAAAACAGAGAGGATTCAGAGGAAAATGGCTCAAACCTTGGGAGCAATGCAGGTGGTGGAGCAGCAAGAGGAGGACTGAAGACACCCTCACTGGTCTCTGGTTGAGTGGCCACAGAAAGAGCAGGCTCTTCAGGGTCATCTGTATCTTTGTCAGCCTTCTTCTCCAGGCCCCCCTAAAGAACCACCCCTCTATCATTCAACCCACTCAAAATCACATTTTTAACTCTCCCTTAAGCAAAGTCCTAGGTGCTGAAATTCCATAGTGGGTGGCTATGGCCCACAGGTCAGCTTTCCTACAGCAATCAAACTTTTCTATAGTAGGATGAGAAATAAAATTTTTGCAAACTAAAATCAGCCATAATTAATCCTGAGCGAGCCCCCCCACTTATGCCTTCTAGGGGGTAAGGACTAACATAAAGGTTTCTAGTAATCTCTAAAGAAAAATGGTCCAGGACTAATAGGCACAATTTAAGAATTGATTAACGATTACCAAACAACCAGAAAGAAAACAGTCCTCTTAACACAAAAAAAGCCCTTTAACAAAAAAAAAAAAAAAAAAAAAAAAAAAACAACTAAAAGAGGGAAATTAACTTTGGGGTGCTCCCAGGCCAAAACAATAAACTAAAACCCCAACTACCTCAAACCAAAAATAAAGATCTTACCTCTAAACAAAAGTTACAAAAGCTGAGCTCCCTGGCTGACCAAAAACAGGAGAAAAGGTGGTAAGAAAGAAAATGGCAGAGCACCACTACACAGCATGAAGGAAGAGTTCTGAGTTCACAGGTTTGGGGCTGAGGTCTGAAGAGAGCTGAGGTCCTGGAGAGAGCTGAGGTCTGAAGAGAGCTGAGGTCTGAAGAGGTCTGAGGTCTGAGGAGAGCTGAGGTCTGAAGAGAGTTGAAGTCTGAGGAGAGCTGAGGTCTGAAGAGAGTTGAATTCTGAGGAGAGCTTAGGTCTGAGGAGAGCTGAAGTTGAAAGAGGGCTGAGGTCTGAGGAGAGCTGAGGTCTGAAGAGAGTTGAAGTCTGAGGAGAGCTGAGGTCTGAAGAGAGTTGAAGTCTGAGGAGAGCTGAGGTCTGAAGAGAGTTGAAGTCTGAAGAGGTCTGAGGTCTGAGGAGAGCTGAGGTCTGAAGAGGGCTGAGGTCTGAAGTCTGGAAAATTTTGTGGTCTGAAGAGGGCTGAGGTCTTAAAAGAGCTGAGGTCTGAAGTGGGCTGAGGGCTGAGGTCTAAAGAGGGCTGGCGTCTGACGAGGGCAGAGGTCTGAAGAGGGCTGAGGGCTGAGTTCTGAAGAGGGCTGGGGTCTAATGAGGGCTGAGGTCTGAGGTCTGAAGAGGGCTGGGGGCGGAGGTCTGAAGAGGGCTGTGGGCTGAGGTCTAAAGAGGGCTGGGGTCTGATGAGGGCAGAGGTCTGAGGTCTGAAGAGGGCTGGGGGCTGAGGTCTGAAGAGGGCTGTGGGCTGAGGTCTAAAGAGGGCTGGGGTCTGATGAGGGCTTAGGTCTGAAAAGGGCTCGGGGCTGAGGACTGAAGAGGGCTGGGATCTGAAGAGGACTGGGGTCTGAAGATGTCTGAGGTCTGAACAGGGCTGGGGTCTGAAGACAGCTGAGTTCTGAGGACTGAAGAGGGCTGAGGGCTGAGGTCTGAAGAGGGCTGAGGTCTGAAGAGGGCTGAGGGCTGGGGTCTGAAGAGGGCCGGGGGCCACAGCAACAGAGGGGTCCTGCAGCAGAGAACAGTTTGAGGCCACAGATGGACGGCCCACTGAGAGGCCGTAACAGCATCTTGAAGAAATTTGCGACCCGCCAATCAAACAGAAGAGTTGGTGGTGGTAGTGTGATGGTCTGGGGCTGCTTTGCTGCTTCAGGACCTGGATGACTTGCTGTGATTGATGGAACCATGAATTCTGCTGTCTACCAGAAAATCCTGAAGGAGAACGTTCAGCCATCAGTTCATGACCTCAAGCTCAAAACTTGAGTTATCCAACTGGACAACGACCCGAAACACACCAGCAAGTCCACCTTTGAATGGCTTAAAAAAAATAAAATTAAGGTTTGGAGTGGCCGAGTCAAAGTCTGGACTTAAATCCAATTGAGATGCTGTGGTGTGACCTTAAACGGGCAGTTCATGCTCAAAAACCCTCCACTGTGTCTGAGTTAAAACAATTCTGCACAGAAGAGTGGGCCAGTATTCCTCCACAGCGATGTGAAAGACTCATCACCAGTTTTCACAAACACTTGATTGCAGTTATTGCTGCCAAAGGAGGCACAACCAGTTATTAGGTTCAGGGGGCAGTTACTTTTTCACATAGGGGTCATGTAGGTTTGGAGAGCTTTTTTTCCCTTAATAAATAAAATCATCATTTCAAAACTGCTTCTTGTATTTACTCAGGTTATCTTTGTCTCATGTTAAAATTTGTGTGATGGTCTGAAACATTCAACTGTGACAAATATGCAAAACATAAGAAATCAGGATGGGGCAAATAATGTTTCATGGCACTGTATCTATGCATATATGTGTATCCATAAAATGAAGAGCTTTGTGCTCTATTGTAAAGTGTCTCGAGATAACACTTGTTATGAATTGGCGCTATGCAAGTAAAGATTGATTGAGTGATTGATTTGGATTTGGAATAGTTTTTCAAGCAAATCGTTTTGGAACATTTTCAGAACATCAGTTCTTATTTGGAGATTTGCACAATGTCTTCAATTTCAAAAATCGATCCACCTGCACAGCAGGACAATACACATGAGTCTTGGGAGAGTGAGGAAATGTGCTTGACAAAATTCTGAAGTGTATAGCTTTTGGTAAAAGTAGCTGCAGTGATTCGATATAACATTGAAGTCCTTTGTCAGAACCCATCCACAATAAGTTGGTCTATATTGCTCTTTTTGGAATGATACTTTTCTAAGCTAAAAAAGTAGCCTAAATTCTGTTCACCTTTTTCAAGCCATCTTGATCTGGAGCTAATGAAAGCCTCTTTTGCTTTTTGGTTGTGTGACTCATCTAATTTCATTTGTAAATTAGAAAGTTCTATTTTTTTTCCTCTTCTGATAGGGTATCTGGACTTCTATGAGATAAATGAGTGATCCTACATGAACTTCTTCAGCTCTTCTGGATTTTGCTAAATCACTGCTGAATTTCCTTAAAAACTTACCTTCCTCAAATTAAAAAAAAAATCCCAATTAAGACCAAACTGTTTATATTTTTGTGCATTGGACCAAAAGTATGAAATAAGATTGCTGACCTCTTTTTCGACTGTTCATTTTGATAATAAAGAGCTATTCAATTTCCAATTTGCTGATTGAGCAGTACATCTTTCCATGGTGGCAAGGTTAAGTTTAATGTCAATGGCATTATGATCTGTGAGAGGCGTGGAGCAAATATCTACCTCAATGTCATTTTTGTTAAAGTCTTTTAAAATGAACCAAAAATCAATTCTTGATTGATTAGAACCAGTTTTATTACTCCATGAGAAGACTTTATCATTAAGATGTTTACTCCTCCAAATATTCTGAAGGTTAAATCTGTCCATAAATATTTTAGGTTTACATTGCCCCTATTTGGTTGTGCAGTCCAGTATAACATTAAAACCACCTCCTAGTAATAAAGTGGCATTTGGAAATTTAATCAACCAACTAACAATACTTTCTCGATCATAGCAAGAAGATCATTTTCTTTTTTTTGTATTATAGCCATAGATATTGGTAATTATGAATATCCATTCATTGAACTGAATCGCTGGACAGATGAAATGTCCAAGAGGGTCACAGTTTGTTAGGAGCACATCACCCTCCAACCAGTTTTTAAATGTAGCCACTCCAGCTCCATTACAGATCCTGAGATGAAAGCTTTCATGTAACTTCATTTGTGTTCATTTTCCAATATGGCTGCCACCTGGTGACATCATAATATTCAAATTAGATGAGTATATTTACTTCCATTCCAAATTTTGGGTCATACTGAAGGTTTTTCTCCGTGACAGTCTGCCTTTATCTCTAAACACTTTGAAACTACAGTCTTTTTAAATCTTGATATCAAAATTTAATTTCTGGCACCTTAAAGGCAGTCACACTTTTCCAGTAGTGAGTCAGGAAATTAAATTTCAGCCTTCTACAGGGCTTTACAGTGCGACATATATGTCACAAATGCTACAAGACAATCATCTTGTGCTACGATTTTTTTGTCTCATGGACAGGTGGGATGACAGCCACAGAGCCTCAGTATGCGTTTGTGTGTGTGCGCGTTATTTTCATCAGTAGCTCCTTCTCAAATGCAGTATGGTAGTCGTAACAATTCCCATAATTCCTGCACTGTTGCGTCACTTTCCACAAGTCGGGCGCACGGACCATGAGACGAGCTCACAGAAAAGCAGACAGAAACGAAGACCTACAGATAGAGCAGGGGTCAGCAGCCCCTGGCTCTGGAGCCACATGTGGCTCTTTTGTCCCTGGCCAGTGGCCCTCGGAACTTAGGGGACAGAAGAGCAAAAAAAACTTGTTCTTTGACTTTCATTAAGCTCTAATTTATTGATGTTATTTCATGTTTTAGCAATATCAAGCTCCAGTTCTCGCAGTTCTCCATGTTTGCTCAAGGCAAAATCAGACGGTTCCCCTCGCTTCATCACAGATTTTCGCAAAGTTAATTCAGTCATTGTTTCTGATTCGTATCCTCTTCCTAGATGGGAAGATTGTGTTGACACTGTCGGCTCCGTGAAAAACTTGAGTAAATTGGACCTGTTAAAGGATACTGGCAAGTCCCATCAACTGAGTGTGTGTCCAAGATCCCAGCATTTGTGACTCCTGACTGTTTCCTACAACATACAGTCATGACTTTTGACATATGCAACGCCCCTGCTACCTTTCACGGCTGGTAGATACGGTTTTGTCTGGGTTGCCAAACTGTAATGTGTATTTGGATGACTTAATTGTGTACACTATGATGTGGGAGGAACACCTCCACAACCTCGAGCAGGTGTTCACTCGCCTTGCGTGCACATCGCTCACTTTAAACCTCGCCAATTGTGACTTCGGCAAAGCCACTGTCACCTACCGGGGGAGACAGGTGGGCCAGGGCCAAGTTAGACCCCTCGCTGCTAAAGTGTTTGCTGTCAATGATTTTCCAGCCCCAAATATGCACAAAGCCTTGGGCCGTATCCTGGGCATGGCCAGTTATTACCGCAGCTTTTGTCACAACTTTTCAGCTGTTGTGCAGCCCTCAACTGTGCTGATGAGTCCCAAAGCCGACTTTGCCTGGTCCACTACCTGCCAACATGCCTTTGACAGTGCAAAATCACTCCTTTGCCGCACTCCTGTCCTCGCAGCTCCCGACTTTTCTCGTGCGTTTAAATTAAAGGTGGATGCCTCTGCCGTGGGAGCTGGGGCTGTCCTATTGCAGGAGGATAGTGATGGAGTCGACCATCCAGTGTGTTGCTTCTCCTGAAAATTTAACAAACTCCAGCTTAAATATTCAACCATAGAGAAATACGGTCCAAATATGGTCCAAATATGGTCATGCTTTCCTGTCCCTCTCTGGGTGCAGAGTGATCTGTACGCTGTGGGATTATTCAGTACATTGTTTTTGTTTCAATACTTGCCCTTAGTTTAATATTCGCAACTTTGAACCATGGATATGTAGATATGTATTCAGGCTCTATGGTGCATGAAATAATCTGTTAATAGCGTGTTTGTGAAATCATGATGTTTTATCACAAATAAAATTACCAAAAGTATAACAAAAAAAGCCCTTTATGCATGCTATTTTGTGTGATAATCCTAACTACATTGTGAGATTATAAAATATTATCAAAACAATCTGTAAACAAACTGTGGTCCTATCTAACTACTGTGAGACCCTAAATAGGTAATACATTCTGTGCCCATTTCTTCATTCAGCGAGGACCTCTATATATTACATGCTGGTTTTTATCTTTTATGTGACCATCTATCTTAACTTATATAAAAACATCATCAAAAGTAAATATTAGAATATCATTATGGATGATTTAAGAGGAAAAAAAACACACACAACAATTCTGCATGAACGTTGGCTGTGAATTATTTGCTCCAGTCACCCACCTCCACCTGGCAACCTGAGGGGTGTGAGAAAAACACAGCCAACAATGCGCACCCACGCAGACACAAATGCCACACAACAAACTATACGGCAGCAGCCGTAACAGTTCCAAAATATCAGCAGCCAAATACAAATGTGTATCATCAAAGCATATACACCCAAAGTATAAAATACTGTACAGTCTAAACCTTATGTAGGTACCATTCCTCCTACCAGCACTCCCTCCAGCTCATCAGCTGTCCCATTGATGACAGCGTGTCTGAATATCTACATACATTATAGATTAAAATAAGAGTGTCATCAGGTCCTGTATAACAGCAGACATATTGTTAAAATTCATGGCAAGTTATATCCACAGGGGCTGGAGTTGAGAGAATCCCTACACTGCACTGTTGCACTGAACTATACACCACCTGCAACATTAACACTTCCCTTCTACTTGAACTCTGTTTTTGACTTGTATGAGATCTGAACATGCATACAGACGTGGACAAAAATGTTGGTACCCTTCCATTAGAGAAAGAAAACCCAAATTGGTCACTGAAATAACTTGAAACTGACAAAAGTAATAATAAATAAAAAATTAATGAAAATTAACTAATGAAAATCAGACATTGCTTTTGAATTGTGGTTCAACAGAATGATTTTATAAAAACAAAATAATGAAACTGGCCTGGACAAAATGACGGTACCTCTAGAAAAGATTGAAAATGATTTGACCATAGGGACATGTTAAACTAAGGTGTGTCCTGTAATTAGCATCACAGGTGTCTTCAAGCTTGTAATCAGTCAGTCTGCCTATTTAAAGGCTGAAAAGTAGACACTGTGCTGTTTGGTATCATGGTGTGTACCACACTGAACATGGACCACAGAAAGCTAAGGAGAGAGTTGTCTCAGGAGATTAGAAAGACAATGATAGACAAGCATGTTAAAGGTAAAGGCTATAAGACCATCTCTAAGCAGCTTGATGTTCCTGTGACTACAGCTGCACATATTATTCAGAAGTTTAAGGTCCACAGGACTGTAGCCAACCTCCCTGGACGAAGCTGCAAGAGGAAAACTGATGACAAATTAAAGAGACAGATAATACGAATGGTAACCAAAGAGCCCAGAACAACTTCCAAAGAGATTAAGATAAGATAAGATATCCTTTATTAGTCCCACAGGGGGAAATTCCAAAATATACAGCAGCTGCATCATACAAGAGAAGTACTGAAAGATAAGGTAATTACAAATCAAATACAGTAATGCAAAAAATAGAAATATTTTTTTTTTTTTTAAAGTGTAAAAAAAGTATATACTATAAGGTCAGTGGCATATTTACAGTCCTGATGTACATGTTTGTTGTTTGACAGATGGTTATGTACATGTGAATATTTTACAGGATGAGATTTGTGATATTATAATATAAATATGGTGGCTATGTACATGTTAGGTATTCGCAGCGAAACATTTTAGGTATCACATATAAATATAAATGTGGCTTATTGCACACTGGAGAGGTTTTTGTTATAAAGTCTGACAGCTGCAGGAAGGAAGGACCTGCGATACCTCTCCGTCACACACTTCGGGTGGAGCATCCTGTCACTCACGGAGCTCCTTCGTGCAGTGAGTGTGTGTTGGAGGGGGTGGGAGTCTTTGTCCATCATGGAGGATAGCTTGGCTGTAGTCCTCCTCTCCACCACCTCCTCCACTGGTTCCAGAGGGCATCCTAGGACTGAGCTGGCCTTCTTTATCAGTTTATCCAGTCTCTTCCTGTCAGCTGCTGTGATGCTGCTCCCCCAGCAGACCACTCCATAGAAGACTGCAGAGGCCACAACAGAGTCATAGAAGGTCTTCAGGAGTGCCCCCTGCACCCCAAAAGACCTCAGCCTCCTCAGCAGATAGAGTCTACTCTGTCCTCTTTTATAAAGTGAGGTGAACTCCAAGGTCAAGGTACATCAGAATCAGATCGCACCATCCATCACTGTTTGAGCCAAAATAGACTTAATGGAGGACACCACTGTTGAAAGCAAATCATAAAAAAGGCAGACAGAGACAAAACTGGAGCTTTTTGGTAAGTCACATCAGCTCTATGTTAACAGAGACAAAAATGAAGCATACAAAGAAAGAGCACTGTACCTACTGTGAAACATGGAGGAGGCTCAGTTATGTTCTGGGGCTGTTTTGCTGCATCTGGCACTGGGTGTCTTGAATCTATGCAGGGTACAATGAAATCTCAAGACTATCAAGGCATTCTGGAGCCAAATGTGCTGCCCAGTGTCAGAAAGCTTGGTCTCAGTCACAGGTCATGGGTCCTCCAACAGGATAATGACCCAAAACACACAGCTAAAAACACCCAAGAATGGCTCAGAACAAAACACTGGACTATTCTGAAGTGGCCGTCTATGAGCCCTGATCTAAATCCTATTGAACATTTGTGGAAGGAGCTGAAACATGCAGTCTGGAGAAGACACCCTTCAAACCTGAGACAGCTGGAGCAGTTTGCTCATGAGGAGTGGACCAAAATACCTGTGGACAGGTGAAGAAGTCTCACGGAGAGTTACGGAAATCACCTGATAGCAGTGATTGCCTCAAAAGGTTGTGCAACAAAATATTAAGTTAAGGGTAACATCATTTTTGTCCAGGCCAGTTTCATTAGTTTGTTTTTTAAGATTATTCTATAAAATCACAATTCAAAGCAATGTCTGATTTTCATTAGTTAATTTTCAGTAATTTTTTATGTGTTACTACTTTTGTCAGTTTTAAGTTATTTCACTGACCATTGTGGGTTTTACTTTCTTCTATGGAAGGGTACCAACATTTTTGTCCATGTCTGTATATCATTGTCAATGTAAATAGAGAACGTAACTATGTTTTCTGCGGCCTGCCTTAGCTTTTGACAGTATCATTAGAAATGCACCTACTGTCACTGTTTGTAATATGCAATAACAACAATTAGTTTGGTTGAGTTTAGTATTTTTATGGTGCTAATGACATCTTTCACAGATGGACAGGAGCCATACACAACTTCAGCAAGCTCAACCTTTGGCACACCAAAGAAGATTGCACCCATAAGACAAGATGATGGTGATGATGAAGACAGTGGAGACTCTGAGCATGGTAAGCAGCAGTAAAAATCTCATTCTGTGAACTGCTTGTTTATTGTTTTTGTCCTCTTAAACATGCAGAGAGGCTACACTTGACTAAATGGTGTACTTCTCTCTTGACCTCATTACTGGTAATGTTTACTAACCTTGGCCTAGAGTGGCAGCTCTATATATATATATATATATATATATATATATATATATATATGGGTAATTCTCCAACTACAGTCAAATTTGGTTGTGAATTTTTTCATAAAATCCAACACATATTTTTAGAAATATTTTGATTTATTTTACTTCACCACAATGTATAGAAACATTAACTGATGGTGGTTGTAATAAAATTACATAAATATTATATATTTTTTTGTCGTTTTAGTCCAGCATTCAGAGGAAAACATCATTTCCATCACACCACAAAAAACAGGTTTTTAAAAAAAAATTACTTGCATAATCCATCTTTTCAAAACATTTAATTAAATTTCATCAGTAGATGTACCCATATTTATAACTGTACTTGTTTTAAGTATTTAAAAGATAATGTTTTCTCATCATCTAGATGAGAAATGCCTTTTTTATGTCTTACTGAAGTCTTTTAATCAAGTTTTTACATGGAAGATTCATGAGTTTTCCAATCCTAGAAATGAATTGTAACCATAACTGCATAATTTTCAAAACTCCCTAAAATTATTAGTGTAGCTGTGTTATTATTATGAATTTTGTGTAAAAATATGTGTTGTGATGGACATGACATTGTGTGGTGGAAAAGACAGCACATGTTGGAAATGACGTGACACAGAGCATTGCTGAACATCAGTCACTTTTATTGTTTTTACATCAAGTGACATCAAATTTTGAAATTTAATGTTTCAACATTAGAAAATAATGCACATTAAATACATGGTAGAACATTGCTCCTTCTCTTTTTGTGCTGAAACCTACAAACAAGTTCATATCTAGGGCTGGCTGTTGGAAGCAAAACAAAAACTGTTTGGTGATTAAACTCATAGATATACCAGTTTTAAAACTACAAGTGCTGAAAATTGAAATGAACATCAACATTCATTAATCTCTCTGTATTTAGTGATTTAACAGTTTAAACAAACTGCCAAACTTGCATATGGATTCATTCCTTTATCCATTATAATCAAGAGTGGAGCATATTTCTGCCCAAATTGTGGGATCCAACATCATATGTCTCTTTGTAACTGGCTGAGGTTCTGGGACCAGTCTAAGAATATTTTCAGGTTGGTACCAGATTATGTCTTCTCTCATTGGCCAGAAAAACCTGTTTTTGCCAACACGACTCATGGTTTTCACCAAAGCACAGCTATCAGAGCCAACATCCTGTATAATGCCTGGATATGGATCCCCATCATATGTGACTACACACCATTTTCCAATCAGCCCCTCATGAAGGTCTGCAATGGGCTGAGCTGTGGTGATAGGTGTACTTGTGGATGTGGGAGTCTGGGTATCACCTGTTACTTCCATGTCTACTGTCTGGGGACCAAAACATCTGCAAAGCTGGGGTTCTGAGCAAAAGCAGCTTAGAATACGCCAAGATATTTCTCCTGGTCTTGCAGAGACTATCTAGGGGAGCACATAGTAATCAGATAACACATTATAAATACAATGTTTTATACACATCAGACTAACTTCTCATTTAGAAACTGATCTGGATGCGTGACATTTACCTGGTGTATCTGCATTGTGCCTCGGATAGCCTGCATGCCAGCAGGAAGGAGGCTGTCCAGTACTTTAATCTCCTCCTCAGTCACATACATCAGCTTCACAGTAGATGGCTTTTTTGAGAGTTGCTCGTACAGCACCCTTCCATTTGGGAGATCAATGCCACTTGCCACCATTGAGTCAGCCTGCCGTTTAACTGCTGCACCTACCCCATCAGCTGGGCCTTTTCCATGTCCTGCCTCCAGAAAGTTCCAAGTGATCCTCTTGAATCCAATCTGAAAGGGAATTTTGCTCAAGAAAAAGAACTTTTTCTTGGACCTGTACTGGGTGGTTGGCCCATCACTGATAACATGCAGTGTGGTTGCTTCTGAGTTCAGTGCTTTGAGGTAAGGAAGCACTGTGCTGAGATGAGCCCAGATGGCTGATGGGTCATGGCGCATTGATGAGCTAATGGAACAGAGAGACACTACCCCATTTTTGGTGTGAGCCACACCTGTATGGAGAGTAACCTGTTGGTGGGAATCACCAAAATGTACTGCTTGGATCTCATTTGCATATTTGCATTTATAGTTTTCTGCAAAATCAATTTGCAAGACAATATCATCTTCTCTCATGTTTTCCTTCAGGGCCCTGAGAGCAGAATACTGATGACTAATGTTGTAGATGTGTTTTCCCATTTCCTTGTTAAGTTGGTCTGAAAAATCTTCCAGCAGTGTCTGAATAGTCCCATAGACTTTCTCCTTGACTGTGAGGTGAGCTCTGAAATTTTCTTTTGTTCTGTCTTTTTTAGTCTTCTCCCTCTCCTCAACCTTGTTTCTCCATTCAAACCACCAGGTTTGTTCTCCTGCATCATAGTCAGAGGTTGGCAGTTCCTTGTCCTTACAGTCAGGGCACACCCTGTACATGCATCCCTTTGATGGACTTGTGCATGCCACAGACTCCATTAAGTCATTGAGATTGGCACTTTTTATCACTTTGTGATAAAACAGTCTGTCTGCCATGAACTGGAGGTTTGAGTGTATTTTGCAGAGACATGTGTCTCTGTCCTTGATTGTAGGTTTAACAATCAAGAAAGACCACTGTTTGCAAAATTTGCTGTAAGACACTGAAATCTCAGGATGCTCCATTCTGAACTTCTGGTGCAGTATTCTCATGGACTCAAGCAGGAAACGTTTTTGCATTCTTTTTTTGCTCTTTGTAATTGTCTCCTTCTTTCCTGTTGTGATCCTACTGTTGTCATCACGCTCCAGAAATGATGTTATCTTTTCTTCCACTTCTTTGCTGATTTTATTACACTGCATTTTTCGGGTGTACTGGAGTTTGGTGGCCCTTGTCACATTTGTTATCATTAGCTTAGGCGAGAATCCAAACTCCTTTTTGGCAAAGCAGAGCAGGCGGTATTTCCTCAGAAGCTTTCCTGCTACAACTTTGGAGATCACTTGCCGATCTCTAGCAGTATGCATATTTTGGTATTTCTTTTTAATCTGTGAAATAACTGTATTCTGAAACAGGAGAGTTCTTCTTAAATCTGATGTTCTTTGCTTCATCTGTTGTTTGGTTTTGAGCTGAGGGGAATTGGCTATATCCATTCTCTTCTTAAGCTGCTCACACCTTTTCTTGTATTTTTCCACCTTCCGTAAAGCATCTTCAAGCTTCATAGTTGTTGCTTTAAGATCTCTGTAGTTCTTTGCCCTTGTCTTTGCAACCTTTTTCCTCCCTGTTTTCTGTGTAGACTTTTTGGGTTCAGGCAGTTGAGGTGTTTCAGGTGGTTCAGTGGAGCTGGAGTTGCCTGGTGAGACATGGTGCGGGTCGACACCAATGTCTTCAGGTGACAGCGGTGGTGTTGTTCCAGCCATAAAACTCCGAAATTCAGCCAGTCTTTTCAATTTTCTTCGTCTGTTTTGTTGAGCTGTTCGCCATTGTCTCCTAACTTTTCTTTTCTCCCTGTGAGTCAATTCTGTGACAGATTTGACAACACCTTGTTCTTTTTTTTTCAGGTATCTTTCTCTGTCTTTTCTGAGAAATTCTTGGTATTTTTGCGGATCTGATTTTATCCTTTCTCTATATGCTTGTGATCTCTCTGCTGTGGTCTTGCGTGCCATCTAAAAAACAGATGGTGTCACATTTAAATATCTATTCCATTCTCGTAGTTTGTGTATATACAAAGTATGAAATAGAGTATGAAGTGTTTTGCATAATTTAATACAAAGAATTTTAAGTGATATAAGCCAAATAAATGCATTTATAACACTAACGTTGTCATTTCCATCACAACATGTCTTTTCCATCACAACAAATAAAGTGACGGAAATGACTGTTGTGGAAATGATAATGTTTAGCATTTTTTTAAAAAATCTCATGACATGTTAGCATGCTAATCTCTGTTTTGGAGTTAGCATAAAATAAACCCAAAATACACAATATAAAATGGTATTTTTCTCATTATTTGTACATTCAAAGGAAATATGATCTGTTTGGAAATGACAACCAATAAACCTACTCTTGGTTTTGCAAAACTTTACCTTGTTTTTCTGATTTTTCTCTTCCTTCCATGGAGCTAACACTGCTCTCCTGCCATGAGCTCTCCTGTCACATGGCAAGTATACAGAGTAAAAAAAAAAATTCTGAAGTTATGTTTTGTGGTGTGTGGTGGAAATGACAGTGATCCTAAGGGACAAGTGTTCTTTTTATGAAAAATAAATAAAATATTAATATATCTTAGAAGCTCAATATATATTTCATTAAAATAAGGAATTTCTGTGTCATTTGTCAATAAAGTTACTGTTGAATCAGAATTAATTTCAATCTTATGAGGGACTGAGAGTCCAAAATCTGGCCAAGGGACAAAGGACATATAGCAAAAACACTCATATAAAACCATATTTTATATAATAAAAATAGTAATTTATCTATCATTTATTTTTTTTAAGTTCTTTTTTGTATCAAGTAAGTGTAGCATAAATAAAAAATGACAAATGTGTTTTTGTTTTTCTTATTTCTGCCTGGGACACAAATTCTTTGATAGTTGGAGAATCACCCGTATATTAAACTAACTTTTTTTAATTATATATATATATATATATATATATATATATATATATATATATATATATATATATATATATATATACATATATATATATATATATATATATATATATATATATATATACATAAATACATAACAATTGACATTGAGAAGTTGTGGGAAACAGGGAAACATTTAGGAGACTTAAAGTTGACCCTTCAGAAAGACAGTTGGACGTTTGCTTTGTTTAAAACATGTACTACAAAAGCTTGTCAATATCTCAATTATTTCTAATCTCTTGCACATTCCAATAAACTTAACAGTTAGTTTATATTCCCTTGTCTGCTTCCTCTTTGGTCAAAATGTCTCTGATTCAGATTGAACATGTTATGCAGGGTGGTAACAATGTAGAGCCAAAGTTCTTCTTCAGTAGAAGTCAACTAAAGGGTATGCTTGAATTTTAATTCCTTGTAGAACAGTGATCTATAACCATGATAACATAAATCCAAAAGGGTCAGCTACCTCTGCCTAGAAACTTTCAAATCTTGCATTTCTATTAAGATATTTGATTTGTGTTCACATCTTTTGAACGTAAGTAGCCATAAACCTATATTGACAAAGAAGGTTGACTTCAAAGGATTTTTGAAGCAGAATATTTACAGCTAATGGAAAATAGTCAAAATTACACTTGTAGAATTGTTTAAACAAGTTAATTAGAAATATTACAAATATATACCTAAAAATAAAGGTTGCTACACCCATAGAAACCTGTCTGAGGCCTTGTTGACCTTGTTCTAAAACTGCATCTACTTTATCACTATTTTATCATATGGCTGTGTTCTTTAACAGATGAAAAGGATGGGAAAAGGCGCGTTGAGAGGCAAAAGAAAACTGGAAATAAACGAAAGCGTCAACAAGACGATGATGACTCTGGTGAGTTTGGGCAATAAAGACTTAAGTAAAAAGAGAAGCCCTAAATGCAAATTGTTGCGTATTTTCATTGTACTAAAATGCCATCTTTCTCAGATGGAGTGGGCAGACAGACAACTGCCACCAGATCCCCTGGGAAGGACCGAAAGAAGGCTGCAGTTACAAGAGAATGCAGTGATGTTGGTAAGATGAATTAGACGGATTTCTGTTAAATAAATGTGTTTCCTGAGAACAATATAAGTGGGATTCACTGCTCAAGGCAAGGCAAGGCAAGTTTATTTGTAGAGCACAATTCGTACACAAGGTAATTCAAAGTGCTTTACAGAACAAGAAAAATGCATTAAAATCACAATACAGAATAAAAAAATATTCATTATAAAATGAACTTTAAAAGAGAAGGGTGCAGATAAGATCCTTTCAGTCATATGCACAGTTAAATAGAGCTGTTTTGAGCCTAGATGTGAACATTGTCAGTGTAGAGGCCTGTCTCACATCTTCAGAAAGACTGTTCCAGATTTTAGCTGCATAAAACTGGAAACCTGATTCCCCATGTTTAGTCCTGACTCTGGGCACCAGCAGGAGGCCGGTCCCTGAGGTCCTCAGAGTCCGAGAAGGTTCATATGGCACTAACATGTCAGAGATGTAAGTCACTGTGCCTTGCAGTTGAGAGAAATGGTGGCTGAAGTGGTGTTACAGAGTGTCTATACTCAATTGAAACATTGACTTAAAATTCTATTGTATAACAATTTCTGTGGCAAGGTTATTAATTGATTTGTGTTACAGTAACACAATGATTGTAAATCAAGCCAACTAAAAAAAACCTCTGATCAACAAGAGATATTTAAGATTTCCCAAATAAGTCAATTTTGTTGTATGGACTTGAACAATATATATGCAGGTTACGTATTTCACATTTAGCATTTCAATAAATATCTTATCTGTAGTTGTAACATAATACATTTAAATTCAAACAATGAAAACAGTAACTGCAATCAGAGGAGACGGTGTATTTTGTTCCATAATAATCACCCATATGTCTGCTCTGACACCACCACAGTTTCTCAGGCTTTGATTGTAGCATCTAAACATGAATGTCCACAGTGATAGTTTTTTTTTTGCAAAGAGATCAGTCACTGGTCCTCCACAAAAACTCAGAGACAGATCTCTCCTCAGGATCAAGAATAGCGAAAATGTGTCTCAGTCCAATGTCTTAAGCAGAAACAGACTTTGGCATGAAGTAAAAAAAAAAAAAAAAGTTTTAATAGCCAACCAGGTTCCAGAAGCCAACAACATCAGCTTAACGTTAATTAAAAAGAAGACATAACTTACTGGATACGCTGAGGTCGCTGGAAATAGACCCAAGGGTGGTGTTTTAATTTAGTACATTTGACTTATTTTGTTAGAAAATGACCTTGAGCTACAGTTACAGAGGGAATGCTGTTGTTTAATCAGCTGATGAGCTGATCCCCCCTCTGCTCAGGCCAGGTATCTGTCCTGATCACAGTCTGGGTCTGTCGGTGCTGTCTCTTCTTTAATTTGTCTTCTCTGCTTTAATGAAGCAGCGCAAACATTAAACTTAACTATTTATGATTTATGATCATCTATAATGTAATAACTACCACGATATTTGGTGCATCTGTTGTATTATGAGCTTTTATCCGACTGGCTTCCTTATTACATACTAAAATTGTTCTTGGGTTTTAACAAGACAAATCTTTTGATACTCCTCACAATAGAGCCAGCCACTCTGCAACTGATAGTTCATACTGCTGCAGCTTCTCCCTGCGACAGTCTAAAATCTTCTCATCTGGTCTCGTTATGGATCCGTGTGAACAGGGCTTAACATTATAAACAATACAATAGCAAGTAAAGTGCATAGACCTCCAACTATTAATCAATGTACAAAAAACTATTTGCAAACTATTCTGGTTAATCAATCATCATCAGTCATCTAACAACAAATTTGCCACTTTAAACTTTTATTTTAGATGTAAACCTTGCTGCATTCTGTAAATGTATAAAGGGGCAGCTTGGTTATTTTGGTGCTTTTTTCCCCATTCATGTTAGCATAAGGTTCCCACAACTTTAGAGAGTGAGGTTTTATCATTACCTCAAGCCTACAGCCACTTACTGGTGCTTTATTTCAGTATCTGTAAAGCTGACGTTGAAAGTTGGTCCTTGTTGTAACTATAAGTTTGCAGTTGGACACTTTAAAAGGACTTTAAGTTCATTATTTCTGATTCAGTACTTGATGTTAATTCTAGAATATATTATTTGCATAAATGCATTGAATTATGGATAATTACTGGTTAATTATACATGATCTATGTCAGGGGCGTAGCCTTCATTTCAGAAGTGAGGGGGACAGATTGTTCAGGAGCAGGATGATTTTTATTAAACTATTTATTGACAGATCCTCTCCCTTTCAATTGCACCAAACAACTGGAAACACCAGATGACTAGGGAAAGCATGAAAGTGAGTATTTTATGAAATGCGCAACAATAAAGAAAATGTCAAATGATTTGACCTAAAACTCTTCTCGACTCTCAAAACCTTTGAAGTTTTATAGTCCTATGGCCTCTCCAGACCCATTTACATTTGCCTCAGCATGTGTCAGGACACCACACTATCCCTAGTGCCTTTCACTAGGTTTAGAGATGGGTATCGATAACTGGTTCCTGTTAAGAATCGATTAGGAACGGTTCGATCCATGGATATCATAATGCTTTATGCTTAACGAAATGAAAAGCTCAGAGTCGTGCTTGCCTGATCAGGCATGTCCCTACAAGTTCTTATTGCCCATCAGCTTTTTAAAGTTGCCCTGAGCATTCGGGCAACTGTTAATGTTGCCTCCGGACGAGATCCTCATTTGAGGAAGAAGTCGATGTTGCTGTGCTGTTCTTGCTCTCAGACTCGCTCTTGTTATGTATTGCAGAAGGGATGTCATACCTCAATAGGTCCCTAAAGTGTAAATATCACAATATAACCAATTTTAGTCATCAAAAAATTGATACTGGTATTATTGTAGAAAGTATGATATGGCACACTGTAACCATTTATAATCTCTCTCTCACCTGTGAAGCCTGTCCACGACAGCCTTTGCTGCTGCTTGGTCCCTGTTCTGATCCCTCACAACTGCCTTATGTTTGATCTGTCTATAGCAATACAGACAAAAATACAAGCAAAGAAAATCTAAATTTAGAGTACAAATTAGAAAGAGTAGTTATTAAATAGCTGTGGAAATTAATTTAACATTTACTCTCATCCAAAACATATTTCCTCAACCAGTTATAATCTCTCCTGACCTGTGAAGCCTCTCCATGACAGTTTTTTGCTGCCCCCTTAACAGCCATCTTTCTTCTCTTTCTATTGCAATAATACAGATTAAAATGAATACATAAATAAACAAAAAATTAAATAAGCTATGTGCAAAGCAACAGTGAAATTCAGAGCACAGCTTGAGGAGAGTGTTTCAATTCCCATCATAAAGCTAGCTAGCAAGCCAGCTATCTTAAGTCACAGTTATGGTATATTTAACAAGTTTAAAGCCGAGGAATCTGTGAGGTCCAGTAAGGTGCAACACTTGCTCTGATTGAGATGTTTTTATACATTGATGGTAGCATCAGGAAATTAAGAAAGCGTTCAATGGACAAATATTTAATAATGCCCCCGAGCATAGGTTGAGTCTTGAAATTTTTAATTTGTTTCCAGAAAGTGAACAAACTCCAAAATACTATTAAAGTCATTGAAAAAAACAGCCTTTATGCTGTTTTGGGGCTTGATATTTTCATGCAGGTAAAGGTATGAAGCAAGAAATCTGGGGAGAAAGCCCCATAACAGCTACTTGGACTTCAGTGGGCCTATAGCATTGCTTTTGTTCACCTAGCTTGAATCCTCCCCGTGGCATCTAGTCAGAATACCTGTCTCACTGTCCGTGCTTGCTTCTCATTGAAAGACATACAGAGCTGTCGCGTACACTCCATGGTGCGTTCATGGCAACTCGGAAATATCAGCACCAACTTGTTAAAATGAAATTAATGTAATCCAACTCGGAATTACAGGCGAAAAAAGTGCGGGGGACAGAAGGGGTAGGGACAGGAAGTGCGGGGGATGTGTCCCCCGTCTACCCCGCGTCTGCTACGCCCATGATCTATGTCCTGATACTGCAGTTGTAAGCAAGTTCATGAGTTTGCTAATGTCACTATAATACCCAAGATGCACTGAGTTTCGTCCCAGAATGCTTGGCGACGTAATATGACTTGACTATCTTAGAGATGTGATGATTTTTGTCTGTTCAGTGAGTACATGAGTCATTCTGCAAAGTTAAGTCTGTTTTTTTTCCTTTGACCGGGTTTCCAGTCAACCATTTATTTCATTGACTGGTCAGATTGTCAGAACAGCCCAAACTGAACAGCCCAGAATATTTGGTCATTTAACCAGCTGTTTTTACTTGCCTTCAAACACGTAGCATTTTCTGTATCTGCTTCACAATAGAAGCCTCCCTCTGGTTCACAGATTTAAAGCTTTGATTAGCAGTAACATAATGAGTTTGTTTCAGCAGTAATTTCAACATTTCTGACACAGCTGACAGGGATCAAACGGTGGTGCTTTAAGACTGATATGTGAAAGTATGGACAGAGACTAATGTCACCACTCAGTTACAAATCTGATGCAGATGAAAGAAAATGTCCTATCTTTTTTGGAAAAAAACACTGAGTGCAACCTTTTTGCCAAAATCAACTGAAGAAAGGTTGAGAGGTCAGGTGGCCTCACAGATGCACAGTCTGATGCATCTGAATCTTCTTTGGGGGTTTAGTGACTACTGGCATTTTATTACTGCCACCTTCTGCATGTAAGAATGATCGCAATCCTAATTTAAATGTTTTGGGATTAAACAACACATTAATATGTGGGACAGACAAGGAGAGACACAATTACATGGACTGTATTTAAAAAAATACTTTAAGTGCACAACGCACATGAATCATCCCTTGACTGTACTTGTTGTTGCTAAGGTGTCCTTTAAATCAACAAAGTTGTTTTTAGGTGGGTGCTTAAAACATATTTTATAAGTAGTGAATCAATGCAATTTTATATCTTTAATTCTGTAACTGTTATTAGTCAAGGCAGGGTTCAGATGGTAATACAGCTTCAATAAGGTCTCAGTTTATACTCAACTCAACCTCTAATAAACTCTTTTTGGTTTTTGTGTCATAGATGCTCTAGAAATGCAAGTCAAAAAACAAAGTAAGAGACCCTGGACTGACCAGGAGAGGAATGCAGTTAAACGACGCCTTACAAAGTTCATCGCACTGAAGAAGGTTCCAGCAAAGCAGGACTGCCTTATGTGTATTGCCAAAGAGTCTCCAGCCGTAAGAGCACGAACGTGGAAAGATGTGAAATATTTTGTCTACAATGAAATTGTTAAAATCAAGAGAAAGCTTGCATTTTGAATGTATAGAGGACAACAGAGGGAGGAAGCTGACACGAGGGGCTAGAAGATGAGAGAGAGAAGGGGGAGGGAGAGTAAGAGGATGATTATTCCTGTGTTTTAAAGGGCTGCTTTTGTCTGTTTGTTCATTTGTTTGGAGCCCCTTCAGGTAGGTCTTTTGGGTAGTAGTTTGCATTGAGTAGGAACTGACACCTGCAGTTTGTTACCTTTCAAGGAGATGTCTCAGGATACACCTTGGTGCTCTGTATAGTTCTTATAAACAGCTGAAGTTTTAATAGGTGCAATATGTTTACATCTACTCTACTTTTCACTATTGAAGAGTCTTGTAACTAGAGTATTTGGTTGCCAAGACTGAGTAATAAATAAACCAGTGTTCTCTAGTTTGAGCTATTGCTGTTCATTATGGGTTGAGTCTGCCATGTTTGTGTTTAACACTGTGTAACAGGAAGTCCTTTCTAAAAGAGAAGCATACACTTCTGATGTTGACACACAATTTATTATAAAAGGTGTGCTCAACCACAAAAGGCCTTAATCATATAACATCTAAATCTAATTGCATGACCAACCAATGTCCAGTTTCATTGACTGGCAACACAACAACCAGTTTGGACTACTATTCTAATTCTGCTTTACGTAGAAAAAAAGTCACAGAATTGATATGACTTAAATACAAATTGTATTGTTTTGCAAATTGAACTGATAATATTAGGCTTAATTGTTACCGTAATGTGTTAAGAAAATCAATATTCTATTCTTTACCTTTTGACAGCTAAACTGGCAATAAAACGAACACTTCTCCCTACTGAAATAACCAGTTTGCTCTTTAATGAATAATGTCAATAAATGAAACTGCCCTGTTAATGGTGATAACATGTTTTTTTAAATGTAACATTTGTCATTCAAGATTTACATTATTAAATATTCATTAATGAAGCAGCATCCTAGTTGACCTACTTTAAATCATTAAAACCCAAAGCCAGTACCTGGTCCTCACTTGGCTGGTAAAAAAACTTTAATCTAAATCTTGGTGTTTAATGTGATCTAAGGCAGTGTTTTGGATAAGGGCGCCACCTTGAGTTCAGAAATAGTTTTTTTGTGTTCCTAAGTCAAGCAGAACTGGTGGTCCTCGCTTTGTAGGCCTTTCCACCCGGTCATCACTATGCAGCAAGTACAAGAATGGGTGTGTGGTGTGGAAGACTGGATGTGTCTGCAAGTGTGAACTACAGGAGTGATATGTCGAGGGGAGTTCTGAAGGAGGTGATGAGAGCGAATGATTTGATGGATGTGTGGAGAGAGAGGAACCCAGAGGGGAGGGAGTTTTCAAGAAGACAAGTGGTGAGGGGGGTGTTAAAACAAAGTAGGATAGATTTAGTCTTGAGCACGAGGGGCATAGCTGGGAAAATAGGACATATTGAATATAAAACAACCACACTTAGTGACCACAGGGTGTTAGGGTTTAGCTTAGGGCAGGGACATGAGAGGAGAGGGGGAGGAGTGTGGTGTATGAATGGAGCGATGCTGAAAGAGGAGAAATATAAGGAAAGAGTGAGAGAATGTGTACGGATGAGAATGAAAGAGAGTATGTATGAGGAGGATATTGGGAGGTGGTGGGAGGAACTAAAAGAGGAAATAAAGAGAATCAGTATTAGATATAGTAAGAATAGGAATCGGAGAGAGAGACAGGGAGAGGAGATTAAAAGAAGAATTAAAAAGGGAGGCAGAGAGAGTGGACAGGGAGGTAGGAAGAGATGTAGGAGAGTATATGAGAATTAATCATGAGCTGAGGGAGATAGAACTGAAGAGATGTGCTGGAGCAATAGTTAGGAGCAGGGCCAGATATGTTACTGAGGGAGAGAAAGCAACAGGGTATTTCTTAGGGCTAGAGAAGGTGAAGCAGAAGAAGAATTACTTAGAGCAAGTTGAGGGAAAGGAGGGAGAGAAGATCACAGACTTTGTAGGGATAGCTGAAAGAGTAGAGGAATTTTATAGGGAACTATTCATGAAAGAAGAGAGAGATGAGGAGAGCTTAGAACAGGTGTTAGAGCAGGTGACAGGTAGGTTGAGTGAAGAGCAGAGGGAGATGTGTGAGGGACAGATAGGGACAGGAGAAATAGAGGCAGCGATAGCAGGGTTAGGGAGGAATAAGAGTCCAGGGATAGACGGGATAATAGGAGAGTTTTATATGGAGTTTAGGGAGGAACTAGTGCCAGTGTTAGAGAAGTTATTCAGGACGATAGAAGAGCAGGGACAGATGCCAGTTAGCATGACAATCGGGTTAGTCACAATCATTCACAAGAAAGGGAGCAGGGACAGACTAGAAAACTACAGACCACTCAGCATGTTAAATGGAGATTATAAAATATTAGCCAGGGTGTTAGCAGGTAGGATTAAGAGAGTCGTAGGGACAGTGGTGGGGGGCACACAGGCATATAGCATACCAGGCAGAGACATAGCAGACATAATAAGCAGCATCAGGGACACTATAGGTTATATGAAGGGGGGTAAGGGGGGGATAGTATTAAGTTTAGATTTAAATAAGGCTTTTGATAGAGTAGATCACACATATTTGTACAGAGTGTTAGACAGAGTAGGCTTTGGGCACAGGTTGATAGGCTGGATAAGAAGAATGTATGAAAGGGCAGATAGCTGTGTTAAAATCAACGGGATAGTCACGAGCACGTTTAGATTAGAGAGGTCAGTAAGACAGGGATGCCCGCTGCTGTACTCACTGTCAGCAGAGCCCTTAGCGGCGCTTTTGCAGCACAACAGGAAGATTAGAGGCCTAGAGATACCAGGAGGACAGGTTAGTTTGTTATATCAGTACGCAGATGACACTACAGTAACAGTAAGAGATAGGGAGAGTGTAGTTGAGGTATTAGATAGTGTAGAGATGTATGGCAGGGCGTCAGGGGCGAGGGTAAACATAGAGAAATCAGAAATAATGTACGTAGGGTCAGGTGAAGCAGACAGGTTAGACATAGGGCTGAAAGAGAGGAAGGATTATTTTAGAGTGCTAGGAGTGAATTTAGGGATAGAGGACAGAGAAGGGAGAGACATGCAGTATGAAGGGACAGTGAATAGCATTAGGAAGATGTTAAGGTTTTGGAAAAGGAGAGGATTAACTTTGAGGGGGAAAGTAGTTGTTGTGAATGCTTTGGTGGTCAGTAAGCTTGTGTATGTGATGACTGTGCTGGATGTGCCTGAGAAAGTGTTGAAAGAGGTGGATGGGATAGTGAAAGAGTTTCTGTGGGATGGGAAGGGGTTTAGAATAGCCAAAGAGGTGTTAGAGAATGAGTATGAGGATGGAGAACTTAAATTAATTAACTTAGATCTTATGAAGAGAGCGCTGAGAGTGAAAATGATGGTCAGATACATAAAGAGAAAGGGGGATCATGTATGGAAGGTGTTTCTGGGGCAGGCAGTTAATCACTGTGGGGGTGTGGTGAGAGTGGAGTGTTTATGTCAATGAAGAGAGCAAGGATGGATGGAGTGTCTGAGTTTTATAAGGAAGTTCTGGAAGCATGGGGTGAGTTTGTGAAATGTGTGAAGTATGAGTGCGTGAATATGAGGCAGGTTTGGGAGCAGCCACTGTTTTTTAACCCACAAATCACACACGAGGGGAGCACAATTTACAACAGGGCAATGTGGAGAGCAGGGTTTAGAAAGGTAAGGGACTTAGTGTATGAATATGTTCCAGGGTTTATGAGGGCACAGGTGATAGTTGATGAAGTCAGGGACGGGGGGGAGGAAATGTGGCTGGGCACAGCTGAAGGAATGATGGAGAAAATAAAGGAGGGAATGCCGAGAGAGTGGTTGAGATTGATTGAGAGTGAGGCTGGGGTGAATGAAAAAAAAGAGATTGAATTGTATGTGGGAGAGAGTGAGAGGAGAGTGAGCCTGGTGAGTGTGAAAACTAGAGTGCTGTACAAATGCTTAAGAATGAAAGAGGTGAGGAGGCCGGCTGCAGAGAAAGTGTGGGAGAGAGTGGTGAAAGGTGTGAGAGTGGATCAAATCTGGAAGAATCTGAGAGTGAAGTGGAACTGCCATGAATGTGAGAACTTTGACTTTTTGTTACGTCACAACAGGGTGTTCAATAATGTAATTAGCAACAGGTTTGATGTGAGTGTGAGTAAAGAATGTGACGTGTGCATAGCGGGTGTGGAAACATGTATGCATGAGTTTGTTGAATGTCCAGATTTACAGTTTTATTTTGAGAGAATGAGAGATTTGATCAGCAGAAGATGGAAAGGAAAGTATGTGGAGAGGATGGAATGGAAGGTGTTGTGGTTGTTTGGAGTGAATGAGAGAGTGAAAGGTGATAATGTGGGTCTGCTGAATTACATGCTAAGTCATGCTAGATATGCTGTTAAACTCAGGAGAAACTCAGCCCATTACGAAAAACAGAAAGCAGATGTATGGAAGGTATGTCAAAATATGATTAAAAAAAATGTGAAAATATTGTTTGGTTTTGTTGAAAGGGAGGAGTTTCAAAAGAGGTTTATTGACGGGAGCACATTTATTGAAATTAAAGAAGAAAAATTAAAATTTTATTTTGAGTAACAAAGACGTCTGTTTTTACTTTGATTCTGGACATTTTCTTTATTATTTCTTTTCTTTTTTTTTTCTAATTAATGTTTTGGTTATGTAAAGGGATTTTTTAAAGAACGATGTCAAGGAATGGATAATTTGAATACTTTTAGTTCAAGATGGATGGAGTTAATTTATGTTGAAAAGCATGGGAATCATTTGTTGGTATTTTTATTTAATGGTTCTTTTTAATAGCTTATGAAAATATGTATGTAATCTTTTTTCTCCATCATATTATTTCTATTTTTTTATTTCTTTAATTTGGATTAGTATGTAAGTGCGGGTATGTGTGTATATATGTGTGTGAATGTGTATATATTTTCTTATATGTATGTTTTTTTTTTGTTTTGTTTTTTTTGTTTGTTTAATTGTTTACTGCATGTATTGTTCTTATTTACATGCTGCAAATTATACTGTTGTTGTGATATTTTTATTTTTCGGTTATGCATTTCATTGGTCTCTCTTTTTATTTAATTAATGTAAAATACTGTTGACAAAGTATGTATAAAATCATGTATTTTTTGAAAATAAAAGACAAAAAAAAAAAGCGCGCCCGATCTCATCTGATCTCGGAAGCTAAGCAGGGTCGGGCCTGGTTAGTACTTGGATGGGAGACCACCTGGGAATACCAGGTGCTGTAAGCTTTTCTCCTTATCCACAGCAGAGGGTGCTGCTCCTGCAACTCATTTTCAACTTAATCCAATTCAAATAGCTGTATTGGCGTGGACGCAGGAAATTTATGGCCAGAGCATGTCATAAAAATGATGACATAAACATCTAAATTGAACATAAAAAATTTAAAAAAGGCTAATGATTCATTACAATGATAAAAAGCAGTCATAATTTGAGAGTTACAGTTGAAAGAAAGTGAGGATAATTTCTTTTGTTGCAAAAGTTTATTTCCAAAAAAAAAAATCAGATGATGAAACAATAATATCAGAATTCTGGGAAACTAGTCAGAATTTTTTGATTAAAGCCTGAATTTTGACTTCATTGGAAGAATTCTGGCTTGAATCTCAGGATTTTGATTTGAATCCAAGAATTCTGACTTTAATGTCAGAATTCTGGCTTTTAGGAATTGTGACTTTCATCTCAGGATTTTGTCTGTAATCTTAGAGTCCTGACGGAAATCTGGGGATTTTTTCTTTGATTTTAGAATCCTGATTGTAATCTGGGGACTTTGATTTGATCTTAGAATTGTGGCTTTATTTCCACAATTCTGACTGTATCCTCATAATGCTGACTTTAATCCCGGAGGCACACTTAAATGAGCCATTAGTCACTTCTGTCATGGCTTACGGAATTTTCCCTGAGGGGTTTTTCGGTTGTTTTTTATCCTACTTTAACAGTTTTTCCTATTCTACTTGAGTGATTTGCGCCCCCAGCAGTGCTTTTACACTGCTTGGGGGTAGATTTTTGTTTCTACTGCCCTATTCCCTCATTTTAGAGGCGATTTTTTTGTTCTGGCCAATGGCAAGCAGCTTGGCTGATAGAATGAAGATGGCTGATCAAAGGATCTTTGATAAGACGCTGACTGTTCTGGTAGAGCTGAATGGAGATGAGGAGATCACCACCATGGATCTTCTCAAAGAAATTAAGAAAGAGTGTGGGAGAGTGGATGGCTGCAGAAAAGGAGAAGGAAAGAAGTTTGAGGTAATGATGGCTCAAGAAGACGGGAAAAAGAAACTGCTCGATGGACTCAAAATCAGGAACACATCTGTGCTGGCAAGAGACATCAACAACAACAAAATCACAGTTTCTTTCTTAAATCCTGAAAAAACTGCAGAGCTGGGGAGTCGAGGCCCTCTCCCCCATAAAGAGACGGATGTGGCCAGGTACTGATGTGGCAGATGGAACAAGGTTCCTGAGGGTGAAGTTTGACCCTTACTCCACCAAATTTAAGACGGCAGAGGGCTCTGAGTCATCCATGACCAACAGGAGATGGTCTGCAGACTGTGCATCCAACCGGGACACATCTTGAAAGACTGTCCCAGTTTTAAATGTCCTAGATGTGGAAGACAAGGACACTATGCCAGAGACTGTTCCCGGTACAAAACCTGCGGGGAAGAAGGGAGCAACTGCAAATGCAGGGAGGAGGTCGAGGTGAGGGCTGACCAGGATGGAGAGAGGAGGAGAGAAACACCAGAGACTGAAGGGAGAGGGAAACAAGATGGAGGACACGTGGAGCCCAAAGAGACTGAAATGGTGGTTGACCTGGAGGAGAATAGGGAGCAGGCTGCTGAGATGGTGGAGAAGAGGAGGCAGACTGAGGCTCCAGGGGAGGACTCAGAGGATCCAGGGCCCCACTGCCAGGAGTAGAAAGGAGGAGAGGAGTCTCAGAGGGAAGGAGGAAAAGAGACAACTGTGGACAGAGGTGAGGACAATGGAGGGAGCAGCAACAATGCTGACATGGACATAGAGGAAGGAGTGGGGAATGATAGTGAGGATACAGGGGAGTCAGGAGAGGACAATGAGAGCATGGAGGAGATGGTCAAAAATAGAAAAAGACCAAAAGGGAGGAGGGAGCAAGCAAAAGGGAAATTTAAAAAAGTTTAAAATGTCTGATTGAATATTTAAGTTCATTTTTCTTTTTATTTCTTAAATGGTTTCTATTATTTCATTTAACTGTAACGGCTTAAGGAATTACAGCCGTAGGCAGCTTTTTCTTCCCAATTGTGCTGCTAATTTAATTTGTATTCAGGAAACCCACTGGGACAGTGTGTGTGAGAGAGATGTGAGGAAAGAGTGGATGGGATATGTGTATGTGAACAATGGGACTGCTAAATCTAGAGGGGTGGGTATTTTGGTACGAAAGGGAGTGATTGAAGATGTGAATGTGTGTGAGAATGATTGTGAGGGGAGGATACTGGGGATTGAGTTTAAATATATGAACAAAAAATATAAATTAATTAATATATATGCTCCTAATGAAGAGAAGGATAGAAAAATCTTCTTTGAAAAATTAGGAGGTATGTGTAAGAGTGAGTGTGTGATTGTGGGTGATTTTAATGTGTGGTGTGAGAGGATTGATGCGGGTGAGAGGGCAGCCTTTAGGAGTGATTCATCCAGGGCTGCCCTGCAGAAAGTGATGAGTGTGAATGGACTGAGTGATGTGTGGAGAGAGAGGAATCCCTAATGTAGCAGAATTTACATGAGTGCAGGAGGTCGGAGAGACCCTAAGAAAAAGTAGGATAGATTTAATTTTGTGCACTAAAAACTTATCTGATCGTATAAATAGAATTGTTTTTCGTCCTACTGTAATTATTGACCACAAAATAGTTTGTTTTCATTTTGGGAATTTCTGCACAAATAAGGGTGGGGGTGTGTGGTGTCTTAATGCCACATTACTGAAAAATGAAGAATATAAAGTAATGGTGAGAGAGTGTATTAAAATAAGAATGAATGAACGAATGCTTGATGGGAATATTGACCTATGGTGGGAAAATCTGAAAATAGAAATAAAGAATAAAAGCATTCAATTTAGCAGGAAAATAAAAAGGAGAGAGGGGAAGAAATAAAGTTAAGAGAACTCTTAAAGAGACAAGAGTAGATAATAGATAAAGATAGAGGGAGAGGTTTAGATCATTACTTAAAATATAAAGAAGAACTAAGGAAAATAGAACAACAAAAGTGTATGGGTGCAATGGTCAGAAGCAGAGCAAAAAACATAATAGATGGGGAGAAATGCAATAACTTCTTCTGAGGGCTAGAAAAAACAAGACAGAAAAAGAATTATATAGAACAAATAGAGGGTAAGAATGGTGAAAAAATAGATGATCTAGTAGGTATTGCGGAAAGAGTAGAAGAATTTCATAGCAACGTATATAGAAAAGAATCAATTAATGAGGAACAAAGAGATGAAACCCTTAAACTATTAAACAATAAAATAGATAATAAAGGTAAGAAAATGTGTGATAAAGATATAGAAGAAGGAGAAATTGAAAAGGCCATCATGAGCCTGAACAGAAATAAAAGTCCAGGTATTGATGGGCTAATTAGTGAATTTTATGTAGAGTTTAAAGATTATATACCTATTTTAGATAAACTATATAAACATTTAGAGATTAAAGATATAATGCCTCATAATATAACAATGGGCTTCATAAGTATTGTTTTTAAAAAAGGGAGTAAAGACAAACTAGAAAACTACAGACCTTTAACAATGTTGAACAATGATTATAAAATACTGACTAAGATCTTGGCAAACAGGATCAAAAAAGTAATAAAACAAGTAGTCACAAGTACACAGGCCTACAGTATTCCAGGAAGGGACATATCAGACATCATACATAATATTCGAGACACAATAGAATACATGAAGACTAAAAAAATGGAATTATAATAAGCCTCAATTTAAATAAAGCTTTTGATAGAGTTCATCACACATACTTGTTCAGAGTACTAGAAAAATTTGGATTTGGGAATCGCATACGGGAATGGATCAATAGATTATATAACAATGCATACAGTTGCGTCAAAGTTAATGGTATAACAACTAATGCCTTCAAATTGGAAAGGTCTGTAAGACAGGGATGTCCACTGTCAGCTCTTTTATATTCTCTGTCAGCAGAGCCTTTAGCTGTACTGCTACATTCAAATAGTGCTATCAAAGGTATAGAGCTGCCAACAGGCAAGAAAAGTTTAATTTACCAATATGCTGATGACACCACAATTACAATACAAAATAAGGCCAGTTTATTAGAAAGTATTAAAATGTTGGAAAGATATGAATGTATATCTGGAGCTAAATGAACATTGAAAAATCAGAAATAATGTATATAGGTATTGCAGAGGAGGAAAAAATAGATATAGGATTAAAGGAGGAAAAACAGTATTTCAAAATACTGGGTATTAATTTAGGAATAGCAAGCAAAGAAGGTAGGGATAAAATGTATGAATGATTATTGAGTGATGTCAAAAAGAAACTGTGTTTCTGGAAACTAAGACAGTTAAAAATAAGAGGTAAGATATTAGTGATCAAGAGTCTCATTATGAGCAAGTTTTTGTATGTTCTAACGATGCTAGATGTTCCAGAAACAGTAATAAAAAGGATTAATTCAATCGTTAATGACTTCTTTTGGGAAGGGAAAGGAGTAAGAATAGCCAAAGAGGTCTTGGAAAATGAATACAAAGATGGAGGATTAAAATTAATAAACATTGTAAAAAAGAAGGAAGCTCTAAGAATAAAAACAATGTTAAAGTATTTAAAACACAGTGATGACCATGTATGGAAAATCTTTTTGCAAGATGCAATAAATAAGTGTGGCAAATGTGGGAATAGTGGGATCTTCATGCAGATGAAAAAAGAAATGCTAAATGGAATCCCAGAATACTATAAAGAAGTGTTGGAAGATTGGGGTAAGTTTATAGACAAGATTCACTTTGAATGTGCCAATGTTGAGCAAATCTGGGAACAACCAATATTCTTCAACCCAAAAATAAAACATAACAACACAACTTTGTTCAATAGGAGTTTATGGAATGCAGGGATTAGAAAAATAAAAGATATAGTTTATGAATTCATTCCCGTTTTTTTAAGAAGTCAAGTATTTACTGATGAGATAAATGAAAAAGGAGGAGAGATGACACCAAAAACAGCAGAAGAAATAATGAAGTAAGTTAAAAGAAGGAATGCCGAAATACTGGAAAGACTTCATTGAGAAGGATGAGAGAAGAGGAATGAATAACAAAGTGTAAATGTATGTTGGGGAAAATGATAGACGGGTGAATATAAAAAACATTAAAACAAAGACCGTGTATGCATGTTTGAGTGATAAAACTATACGTAGACCTGCTGCAGAAAAAATATGGAAAAAAATTAGACTGAATTTAAATGACGAAAAAATATGGGGAAATCTGAGAATGAAGTATAACAGTATTGACAGCACAGCTCTCTTCGATAGAAACTCTCTTCAGCTCCCTCTGCAGTCCATCAGCCTGGGGTACAAAAAGGAGAAGGTGAGACTCCTCTTCGAGCTGAGAGACTCACCGGACCTGGCTATTCAATCTGCCAACCCTCAGATTCGCACAGGACGCAAATGGAATGCAGCTGAAGCAGTAGACCAGGCCATAGTTCGGCTACAGCACCAGGAGATCGTTGGCGTCACACAACAAGGCAGAGCTGGCCTAGGATGGGGGGCAGCACCAAAGAGATGGTCTAAAGCCACCAAGAAGGAGAGGAAAGATCTAGTAATCTCGGAAGTTGCCAGAATGGACGAGGAAAGTTACAAGATCACAGCGGTGAGCCAGCAACAGCAAGGCGGATGGACCACTTGGGAGGCTGTGACCAACAGGACCATCACCTGGGCCGACATGTGGAGTACACCCCAGGCAAGACTCAGCTTCCAGATTAGGGCCACCTATAACACACTCCCTAGCCCCCGGAACCTGTACACCTGGTATGGCACAGAAGAACCCTGCCAGCTGTGCAACTCCCCAAACCCAAATCTGAAGCACATTCTCTCTGGCTGCAAGACAGCGCTGTCTCAGGGCAGGTTCAGATGGCGGCATGACAGAGTTCTGCGCAAGCTGGCGGGCATACTGGAGACCCGCAAACAGGAAGCCAACAGGAACAACCCACCCACAGCTCCAAAGTGGATCCAGTTTACCAGGCCAGGGAGTAAAGCGCAGCACTGCACCAAGGCAGAACGGTCCCTTCTGTCAATTGGTGGCGAGTGGCAGCTAGCGGCCGACCTCGACCGCCAGCTGAGGTTCTCTAAGGATTTCACTGTGACAGCCCTACGCCCAGACATTGTGCTCTGGTCAGCACCTGCCAGAGCAGTCATCATGGTCGAACTGACTATCCCATGGGAAGAACAGATGGAGGCTGCACACGAGAGAAAGAAGGACAAATATGCAGATCTGTCAGCAACATGCTCACAAGCGGGGTGGAGAGCATTCATCTTCCCAGTGGAGGTCGGGTGTAGAGGCTTCACTGGGACATCTGCACAGCGGCTCCTGAAAACCCTTGGAGTCACAGGCTCCAACAGGAAGCGAGCTCTCCGTGACCTTGCTGAGGAGGCTGAGCAAGGGAGCTTCTGGCTCTGGCTCAGAAGGAGAGATAAGGCATGGGGAAAAGAAGGATCCTAGGCAGGCTGCAGGGCGCAGTAGGGAGACGTCCCAACCGTGGCTCCTCCACCTCGAGATGTTCCGGGGATAATGGAGCGAAACATTGATGAAGGGTGGCCCCCGGCTGATGACCCTGCAGTCTGTATAATGGCACCGTCGGAGGTGCGACAGGCAGAAATGCCAGGCAGGAAAAACCACCACCTGTGCTTACATCTAGTGTGAGAACTTTGATTATTTTTTAAGACATAATAGAATTTTCAATAATTTAATTATTAGCCAATTTGATAGAACCAAAAGCAATATTTGTGATGTATGTAAAAAAGGAGTTGAAAATTTTACACATGAATTCCTTGAATGTATAGAACTAAAAAGTTATATTCATAAAATAAAGGAAATTATTTATAGGTGCTGGAAGATGGAAGATCTAAAACAAATAGATTGGGTGGATGTCTGGTTGTTTGGTTATAATGGGAAAAATAAAAAATGTAATGTGAACTTGCTAAACTATGTTCTAAGCCAT
This sequence comes from Cetoscarus ocellatus, assembly GCA_037902135.1. NCBI lineage: Eukaryota > Metazoa > Chordata > Actinopteri > Labriformes > Labridae > Cetoscarus > Cetoscarus ocellatus. Next base: position 153,534 of record JBAMNC010002072.1, read on the forward strand.
GCAAGATATGCCGTGAAGCTTAGAAGGAACATCGCTCATTATGAACAAAGAAAAATTGATGTGTGGACAGTTTTCAGGGGAACATTTGAAGGAGATGTTAAATCACTTTATAGAAACATACAGAATGATGACTTTAACGAAGAATTTGAAACAGGGAGTATGCTTGTGAAGAGAACTGAGAAAGGGGATCTGAGTTTTGAGTACGAATGATTCTGTATAAATATGTTAATGTATTAATTTTTGTGTGAAGATGTTTTGGTAACATGTATGTTCAAGTATGTATTATGTAAATGTATGTTTAAGATGGAAATGAAACGCATAGAGCGTGCATTATTGTGGTGGGACGGAAAAAATATTCCTATTGTTCTTATTGTGAAAAATTAGACATGTACTTTTCGTTTTTTTTTTTTTTAAAACTAGATGTATTGTATAAACTGTGTAATGTATTTGTAATTTTGATAATAAAAGACAAAAAAAAAGCACGCCTGATCTCGTTTGATCTCGAAAGCTAAGCAGGGTCGGGTCTGGTTAATACTTGGATGGGAGACCGCCTGGGAATACCAGGTGCTGTAAGCTTTTCTCCTTGTCCACAGCAGAGGGTGCTGCTCCTGCAACACATTTTCAACTCAATCCAAATTAAATAGCTGTATTGGCGTGGGAGTAGAGAATCTATTGCCAGAGCATTTCATAAAAATGATGACATAAACATCTAAATTGAACATAAAAAATTTAAAAAAGGCTAATGATTCATTACAATGATAAAAAGCAGTCATAATTTGAGAGTTACGGTTGAAAGAAAGTGAGGATAATTTCTTTTGTTGCAAAAGTTTATTTCCAAAAAAAAAATCAGATGATGAAACAATAATAGTTAGAAAAAATAGGAAGAGACCAAGAGGGAGGAGGGACACTGCAAAAGGGAAATTTAAAAAAGTATGACCTGTTTGATATAGATCTTTGAGTTTCCTTTTTCATTCTTTTTTAAATGGTTTCTATTGTTTCATTTAACTGTAACGGCTTGAGAACTTACGGCCGCAGGCAGCTTTTCTTTTCCAGTTGTGCTGCTGATTTAATTTGTATTCAGGAAACCCACTGGGACAGTGTGTGTGAGAGAGATGTGAGGAAAGAGTGGATGGGAGATGTGTATGTGAACAATGGGACTGCTAAATCTAGAGGGGTGGGTATTTTGGTACGAAAGGGAGTGATTGAAGATGTGAATGTGTGTGAGAATGATGGTGAGGGGAGGACACTGGGGATTGAGTTTAAATATATGAACAAAAAATATAAATTAATTAATATATATGCTCCTAATGAAGAGAAGGATAGAAAAATCTTCTTTGAAAAATTAGGAGGTATGTGTAAGAGTGAGTGTGTGATTGTGGGTGATTTTAATGTGTGGTGTGAGAGGATAGATGCTGGTGAGAGGGCAGCCTTTAGGAGAACTGAAAAGAATAGAAGAACAAAAGTGTAAGGGCGCTATTGTTAGAAGCAGAGCCAAACAAATAATAGAGGGCGAGAAATGTAATAGTTTCTTCTTAGGGCTGGAAAAAACAAAACAGAAAAAGATTTATATACAACAAATAGAAGGTAAGGACAGTGAAATGATAGATGATCTTGTGGGAATTGCAGAAAGAGTGGAAGAGTTTTATAACAATTTATTCAAGAAAGAGCCAATTAATGAAGAACAAATAGATGAAATCCTTCAAATAATGAATAATAAAATAAATAATGAAGGTAAGCTAATGTGTGATGCAGATATTGGAGAGGGAGAAATAGAAAATGCTATTCTGAATCTAAGCAAGAATAAAAGTCCAGGTATTGACGGTCTTATTGGTGAATTTTATATAGAGTCTAAAGATGATATTATACCTATTTTGGATAAATTATATAAATCTTTAGAAATAAAATATAAACTGCCTCTTAACATATCAATGGGCTTAATAACTATTGTTTTTAAAAAATGAAGTAGAGGAAAAACTTGAAAATTATAGACCTTTAACAATGCTAAACAGTGATTATAAAATACTTGCAAAGATTTTAGCAAATAGGATTAAAAAAAGTCATACAACAAGTAGTCAGGGAAACACAAGCGTACAGCATTCCAGGTAGAGACATCTCAGACACTATACATAACATTAGAGATATAATAGAATATATGAAGAAGAATGAAAGTGGGATTGTTATCAGCCTCGACTTAAATAAAGCATTTGACAGAGTGAATCATATATATCTATACAAAGTATTAGATTTGGATTTGGGACTAGGATAATAAAATGGATAAAAAGATTATATAATAATGCCTCCAGCTGTGTTAAAATTAATGGAATAATCACTGATGCTTTCAAACTAGAAAGATCAGTAAAACAGGGGTGTCAGCTTTCAGCTCTGCTATATTCACTCTCAGCAGAGCCTTTAGCTGCATTAATGTATTCAAATCACAACATAAGAGGTATAGAGCTGCCGTCAGGCAAGAAAAGTTTGATATTCCAGTACGCAGACGACACAACAATCACAATTAAAAACAAGGAAAGTTTATTGGAAACCCTTAAAATGGTGAAAAAATATGAAGGTATTTCTGGAGCTAAAATAAAGATTGAAAAGTCAGAGATAATGTATGTTGGTATGAACGAGGAGGAAAAGATAGACATTGGATTGAAGGAAAAAAAATTATTTCAAAATACTGGGCGTTAATTTGGGTGTTGAAAGCAAAGAAGGAAGAGATAAAATGTATGAAGGTTTATTAAATGATGTCAAAAGAAAACTTAACTTCTGGAAACTAAGGGGGTTAAAGATGAGAGGTAAGGTAACAGTGATCAACAATCTCATAATGAGCAAAATTGTGCATGCAATGACAGTGTTAGATGTCCCAGAAACTGTCATTAAAAGTATTAATGCCATAATAAATGACTTCCTATGGGAAGGTAAAGGGGTAAGGACTGCAAAAGAAGTTTTGGAAAATAATTACAAAGATGGAGGATTACAATTAACAAACATTATGAAAAAGAAAGAGGCGCTGTGAATCAAAACAATGTTAAAATATTTAAAACAGAGATGATCATATGTGGAAAATATTTCTGTATGATGCAATAAATAAAAGTGGAAACTGCGGTAATAGTGGGATTTATATGCAGATAAGAAAAGATATGTTAAAGAACACCCCAGAATATTATAAAGAAGTGTTGGAGGCATGGGGAAAATTTATTGACAGAGTTCATTTTGAATGTACAAGTGGTGAGCAGATATGGGAACAACCTATATTTTTAAATCCTAAAATCAAACATAAGAATTCAACTATCTTCAATGATATATTGTGGGATGTTGGATTTAGGAAAATCAAGGACATGATGTTGGGGATGGTGATCGACGAGTGAATGTGACAAGCATTAAAACAAAGACAGTGTATAAATGTCTGAGTGATAAAACCATACAGAGGCCTGCAGCAGAAAAAGTGTGGCAGAAAATGAGACCAAGTTTGAATGTTGAGAAAATATGGGGTAACTTGAGGGTCAAATATAATAGTGTTGAATGTGAGAATTTAGATTTTTTGTTTCGACATAATAGAATTTTCAATAATTTAATAATAAGCCGGTTTGATTTAAATGTAAGTAAAGTATGTGATGTGTGCAACAATGGAGTAGAAAGTTTCATTCATGAATTTTTTGAATGCTCCCAACTGAAGAATTTTTTTGTTATACTGAAAGAGATTATTTATAGATATTGGGACTTGGAGGTTATTAAAAAAATGTAATGGATTGATCTTTGGTTATTTGGCTACAATGGGAAAAATAAAACCTGCAATGTTAACCTGTTGAACTTTGTATTGAGTCATGCCAGATATGCAGTCAAACTCAGAAGAAACATGGCTCATTTTGAACAGAAGCGGATTGATGTGTGGACAATATTCAAGGGTACATTTGAAGGTGATGTAAAGGCAATCCACAGACACACTGACAAAGAGGACTTTACAGATGTGTTTGAAAAAGGGTGTACTCTCATTAAAAGAACGAATGATGGAAGTCTGAAGTTTGGTTATGGATGATTCAGGACAAGTAAGAGGTACTGTATGATTTGAGTTAAAGTGCACCATTCACATGTACTGGACCGAATTAAAGATGGAGATGTATGTATGGAAATAGACAACGGACTGTACTGAGTTAGAAAAATATTTTGTTCAACTTGGAATGTTAAAATGTTTTTTTTTTAGATAATGTACATGTAAAACCCTGTTGTTTGGAAGGTGAACCTATGTTGTTAACTGTTTTTAACTTTCTGATTTTTGATAGCAAAAGACAGAAAAAAAAAAAAAAAGCACGCCAGATCTCGTCTGATCTCGGAAGCTAAGCAGGGTCAGGCCTGGTTAGTACTTGGATGGGAGACCGCCTGGGAATACCAGGTGCTGTAAGCTTTTCTCCTTATCCACAGCAGAGGGTGCTGCTCCTGCAACACATTTTCAACTCAATCAAATACTACCCTGAACATGTCCAATCTTGTCTGATCTCCGACGCTTAGCTTGCTAGATCTTGTTACCTGTAAATAAAGTGATGCCAAGGACAACAATAATTTTTAATAAGCAATTCTAGAAAACTCCTGGTAATCATAGATTTATGACAACTGAAATATATGCCAGATTGTTGAGTCCAACACTCATGCTGTGTCCCAAATCCACACAGCACTATGAACGCAGCACAGCATCGCGGCATGAATTACAATGGCTTCCTCTATACCAGGGCAACCTACAGATGCAGACACACAGGTAAGAAATGCTCTTTATAGATAACATGCAGTGGAAATTAAGCTAAACTGCATAATACTGCGGCACTTTTGAAACGTAAAGAAAGATAACAGAAAGGTGTTTTATGTGTCTATGCAGTAAATACGCATAAGGTTAGCATGAACTTCGCAATGCTAGCTGCTGTTCATGTTGTAGTCCTCAAAGTGTTCAGTTCAAGCTTCAGTCTTCAATTGTCATTGTCAACACTTGTGTGGTAATAAGTTTAGATGTGCTCACTCTGGTTCACGATACTTTTAAACCTGTGCAGGAAAGTAAACTGATTCTGGACACAGACCCATAAAAACATCTTCTGGATGACCCTACATTTCAAAAAGTTACACAGCATTATGATATTTAGGATATTTTCACTCTACCTTATACAGAGCATTTCTTAATGCATGCCTGAAACTGTGGGTAGTTTTAATGTATCAGTAATTACCAAGAGTTGTCTAGAATTGCTTGTGTTGAGTTATATCAATCAAAGTACCCATGTTTCCCAAAAGGCAACTTCATTTGAGGATACTTTGCTTTGCTGTTATTCATGATCCCACACCCTTCTCAGTCAAGGCCACCCCCCCACCCCCCCAATGCCAGAACATGGCCAAAAGTTTGAAAATAAAAAAATAAAATCTAAAAGTGAAAAATAAAAAGATCTGAAAGTATAAAAGGAAATCTGAAACGAAAGGTAAAATTTGAATCTGAAAATAATCCTGCCACTGAAAAAAATGACACAGAGTAAAAAGTGAAAAGAAAATATTTTATGAAAATACTTACAGAGCAAAATCAAACATTTATTTTACTTGTAAAAAAATTCTCTTGCACTTTCTTTCAAATTTAATTCAATGCATTTTTTATCCAAGTACAAACATTGAAATTTCAGTTTTAAATATTTTTTCAATCTTTTTTGTTTTCAAATTACAACACTTTTGGCCTAAATTTAGCTCCTATCTGCTTTATATGTCAATTATTTTATCTTTCCTAAAGCAAGCCAATTTTTAGCTTGTTTTTTTAGCAGTCATATGAAAAATCTAGAATGTGTTTGATTAGTTCATTGTTACCAATTCAAGTTCATGCTAGTTCTTTCACATAGGTAGTAATATATTTGTATTGACACGTAAAACATGGAAAAGTTAGTAAATTCAACCATGCATATATGTACATGGGTATGCACAATGTAAATTTTTAAGTTTATGTTTAATTTAAATGGGTTTCCTCACACCAAAATTTAATATTCATACTCATTTATTTGGCCCTAAATACATACTGAACATGCAGGATGCAGATACACAGAATATGTTCTGAGGATATATAGTGCTGTAATGCACCATGGATGGATACTGGACTTACAATATCTAAAGATATAGCATAAGGAATACATCAGATGCTAAGGTTATCTACTTAAATTAAAATACTGAGCATCTTCTCAAAGTTCTCTAATAGATTTCAGCATTAAATAATACAAAAAGCAATATTATTATTACATGATTGCATTGCCAGCAAAAATATAATGAAAATGTAGGCACACATTTTGAAAATACCCTTTTAAAACTCTAAGATGTAACTTGATGTCACACTCCCTCCTCAGCTCTGCTCAGCCCTAGCCCATGATAAGAAAGTATGTTTTTGCAATACCTGATCCTTAAACTACAGAAGCTATTGATAAGCCACACAGTACATATGTGCTGGGTTGGTCAATCAAATTATAATATTCATCCTTATTCTTTTTCCTCCACTGCAGCACCATTGCACCTTCCTGCTTGCTGCTTCATTTAATATCTCTTCACTTACTCCATTCTAGACTGTATATTTTGTTTAAAGGAGTAGTTCACCCCCCAAATGACTTTTTCTATTGATTACTCATGCCATGGAGACTTGGGTTCAATAATATTGTTTTGTTTTTTTATTTTTCACGTTCTTAAGACAATCAAATGATTGTCTAAATATACCCCCATTGATTCTGGATGATTTAAGTCCCCATCTGGAATCAATAAAGGAAAATTTACAATAAACAAATTTTCTGTGGTACATAAAGAAAATTGAATAAGTTATGCCACATTGCTCGTGATCTTCTGAAAAATATTTCAAATTAGTATTCAATACAATCTTTTTTCCTTGTGTTTTCTCTCCAGCCAAATTGAATATGGCCTCTAATTATTTGGAAGATTGGATACATACAGATAAAATCAATGTCTCGCCTTGGTGAGAAGGACCTAAAGGCCTGCACACGTAGGATCCTGGACAGGTATGAATAGAAATTGAATTTTACTAACGTGAAACTGTACACAAGACAATATAACGGTCAATGGTTTAAATATGCTAGGGTATTGTTGTTGTTTCTTATCAATAGTCTTTCTGGTGAATTGCAAGAGTAAGCAGTATAAGATTTTTCTGTATGTTTGCTACCCTTTCAGAGTTTTCAGCAATGCAGTGCAGAGACAATATAGCCTCATGGGTGGAGGACGTCAGGGAAAGAGGGCTCTCAAGAACACGGCCTTCTTTTCTGTTGTTCTCGGTAAAAGAATATATCTCTGCAAAATATTGGTTATTTTATGTCATATAACTGACAAATTTATAGCATGAGGCAATAAAAAAATGAAGAATACTTCTGGACAATACTAGATAATTTCTACAATTACTACTGTAAAGTCTTTTTTTTTTTTGCTTGTTTGCAGAGTCTGTTCTCATTGCCTTCTCACAGGCAACGGAGGAACAGGTCGGAGCAGCGATGGGAGAGCATTTGAAGCAGACGCCAGCTCGATGTGGTGTGGAGGGCTACAGAAGGCCAAGAACATCACCCCGCTAATTTTTTACAACGCCTTGCAAAGTAGTTAATATAAAAAAGGAGAGTTTCTATCACACAAAGATCACTTTATTATTTTATACTTTTGTGTTCATTTTATTTTTTGTGCAGCGCGAGGTGTAGTTAATTAAAAAGTTAAGTTAAAATTCATTTAAAGGTATTTAATATAAAAAAGGAGAAAATAGTTTTGTATCACAAAGTCTTTTTTCACTTTATTACTTTATACTCTTTAGTTAAGTTTATTTTGAATTGTTTGTATTTGTATTTTGAAAAGTTCCCTGTTTTACTGTTTTTATGGTCGATGGGTCTAAGATTAAAAAACAATTATGCCCACTCCATGATTGTAATGGTTTTATTCTGAATGAAAAATGTACTATGATTGCAATTACAGTTGACTGATGATTGCCAAATGTAGATCAGTGTTAAATTATGAATAAGCATGACAGAGTAAAAATGTATTGTAAAAGGTCCAGAAAGAGAATCAACTTTGCCAAATTAGTTGGAACATCCTGGGAGTACATGTATCAAGGTAAGCATTGCAGGTAAAGTTTGGTGTCTTTGTAGAGAATCAGTGTCTACAGTACTTTTTTGGCTATTTAAATGTTTATTGTGAATATTTTCATAAATTGACAAATTGTAGTTAATGTATTAGAAGTTTATGAAAATATGCATTAATGATATTTTGTCAGTTCATTAAAATATTGCCAAGAAACCATTGAGTTTTTTTTTTTTTTAGGTCTAATAGACGTCTAGTCTAAAAATGGTGTAACAGTGGTATAGAAATGAAAGTTTTTTTAGATGTCTAAATTTAGACTAGACCTCTAATAGACATCTAATCGACGTCCAAGTCTATATCTGGGCTTATATTTGGTATGAGCATGAACGTCAGGTGAACGTCTAAAATGTAGACGCCTAAATCTAGCTCGGTGGGCTGTCACTTTGTGTGATTTTACAATTCAAACGTTGTCTTGTGCACAGTTGAAGTGATCACAAAGGGCTCTAATTTCCTGGCGCAACTCAGGGTGGCGCAACTCAGGGTGGCGCAGCCTGGCGCACCCCCAGAGTGGTAATTTCGTCCGGCGCACCGCCGTGCACAGCCAATTTGGCAATTTGGTAGACCGGCTGCACCGAGATGGGTGTGAGGTGCACCAGGGGGGCACTTTCAGCGCACCAGAAGGTGCCCCCCTGGTGCGACTGAAGAAATTGTTACTGTCCCTCGCCCGCGGCGCATTTAAAGGCGAGGAGAAGTGTTGATTTGATTGGTGAAGATCACACTCGGCTGTGTTAAACCCACTCACGCCTACTGTCTGCCATTTGCGCCGGTGGGAGAGATGGAGGCGTGGGTGCGCCTGTGCCATGCACAAAACTTGCAAAATGCCCTGGACACACCCCATTGGCGCGACGCAGGGCAGGTGCGTGGTCTACGAAATTAGAGCCCAAAGACTTAAAAAATGACGAGTCAGACTTTTGATGAATCAAAACTTAACATTCTTCAGGTGTCCAGCTCTTGTTTTCACTCACTCACTGTTTTCTAAAAAATAAATTCATCCTGAGATATCCCGGATCACTTATTCTCCATGATATAAGAACAATCTTTGAAGGATCAAGCTTCAAATACTAGTCTACTACTAGAAGTCTACTAGTGCAGTGGTTCTCAAACTGTAGGTGGAGGCCCATAAGTGGGTCTTAGAGCTGTTTTCAATGGATGGTGCATAAATAAGGTAAAACTGTGGCAAAATTGTCTTCAGTGTACGGAGGCCCTAAGAGGACAAACATCCATCAGAATATGTCAGAGTATACCCACTAGAATAAACCAGACTACACCACTGGATAGATAGATAGATAGATAGATGAATAAATGAACAGAAAATGATGAATAAATGAAAAATGATTCATAGATGAGTGAATAAACATAGTGATTAATATTTTTCCTGATCCTGAACGACGAACCACGCTCATTCCGGCCCAGGCACCCCGTTTCTGAATATTTAATTATATTAGTTGAGTGATTACTTATCTACAGTTCTGTTTTTCATGTTCATGAAATGTTTTTTTTAGGGTAGTTCAATCTTTGACTTCTTCTCTGCAGAGGGATGGAAAGAGGATAAACCTGACCCTGAGGTCGATCCCTGCAACATAAAATATCCTACTTTCACAACAGAATCATGTTGTGCAAAGTGGTAATAACAACAAAATAGTTGACAAAGGGATATTCATAATTTTTTGATGACTTTATTTCTGCTAGCAGCAAAGTATCTATAAAGGCATATTATACTATGAATCCTTATTATTGTAAATATTTTTAGAATAAAGGTGGAGAAATTGCAGTGAATTTTAATTTCCCTCATTACAACTGCCCACTGACTGAAAGAAAGATCAGTACCTTGAAGACCAGGAAAAACAACCATTTGAAGTTACAGTCACACCAACTAAGACAATAACTGTTTCATTTTAAATGGTTGTACAACAGGGAACCTCAAACAATGCAAAACAGCACAAACAGCTAAAATATAACATTAAAATTAATATTAATGATATTCAGAACATCTACATCTTAAAGCACAGTGATGACACACTTGCCTTGAATCAGATGAAAGCTGAAGTTGGACTTCTGTTCCAGACAGACCAGGTCCTGGCTCTGATGTGATGGCGGCCTCCCCTGACGATAGGATTATCGTCATCACTAAGTTCAGCAGATACACACCAGCAGCCATTAACACACAACGTAGTTCATGAATGATTCGTGCAAAAAGAACAAATCTTTTAAGTGAACGTACTGAACCGAATCACTTCCTCAAATGATTCATTCGTTTCCCAGTTCAGTTCAGCTGCCAGCAGCGCAGCTGCTGCAGAACCCAGCGGGCACCGTGACATCAATTTGATGTTGATGATTGGTCAAGATTTTGACTACCATTATAAAGAGCCTACAAAAGCTTTGACCTCCTCATTGTTGTAAAAAGATCCAACCAAAGGATCGATCTCACATCCAATTACTGCATTATACATTGTTAATCAATATATTTGACATCAAAACAACGTTGCTCCACAAAACTTGACATCAAATTGACGTTGATTTGATGTCTGAAAACCAGGCATTGAATTGATGTCACATTGATGTCCCAATAAAATTGCTCAAGTTGAAGCATTTTGCAATGGGTGTGATTTTTTTGTTCTTGCATTAGGGATGAAAACAAACAGATGACTTGGCAACTAGCATAAGGCTATTAAACTCTCAATCTAAATATTCATGCAGAAAATACATCAACCAACATCAGGAACTTAGTCATTTACAACCTCAAGAGTGGCTGGTTAGGTCAACTGATAGAGTGATGGCTTAGCAAATGGGTGGTGGGGGTTCAAATTCTGGTAAGGAGTGGAAGTTGTGTGGGACCCTGTTAAATCTTTTACCACTATTTCGTCGCCCGAGTTAACAAGTTCTGCGTCACAGTGCAGGATCTTTCCATCTGTGCATTTTTATTGTTTTTGTTTTTGTTTTGATTTTTTCAAAAGTTTGACATAGAAATAATGTGAAAATAACATCAATTAAATCATTATTTGACATATATCAAATTGATGTCAAAGGATTGATGTCATGTTGATTCACGTTTTTGACCAAATTATGATGACAATTTGACGTCAGTGTTTGATGTCATATTGATGTTGAGTTGACATCAGGTGCCCACTGGGAATGCAGCAGCACCGGGTGGGCAGCCGGCGAGCCGCTGCAGGGAGGGAGGGACCGCACACGCCACCTGCACCGCGTTGCCTACGCCTGAATCAGTCAGTGATCATCACTCTCCTCCTGAATCAGTCAGTGAACTTCATTCTCCTGAATTATTTTCCTCTGAGGGATACACTTTCATGGCGATCGTTGTTCCCCGTTGTTTTAACAGATTTAGTTCCCAGGTACCAGGCAGGAGATCGGAGTGTGTTGTGTTCAAGTGTACCTAGGAGAAAAACAAACGTTTTTTTAATTTCAGCTATACTGCCACCACAACAACTCACGTACAATAGGACACAGCATGTAACAAGTAATGCATAAAACCCGCAGTTTGAGAAAATATGTGACTGTCTGATCCTCCCATTGTGAAAATTTGCAAGTGAATGGTGCATGTCCAGTGTGAATCCTTCACTGAATGTACTGTGGTCTGACTGTTCAGTGAACGTATCACTCACTGAACGTCGTACTGCAGGAGACACGGAAACAGAAGTCAAGCCATATAAACATAAACACACACCTCCCCTTGTTTTAACAGATTTAGTTTCTAGAACACATTATGATTAGCAGAGTAAAGAGTGGCAAAAACTGAATGAAGTACAAAAGAAAACAACAAAACAACTTTTAAGCTTTTACTTTGCAGGCTATTTGATAGTTCTTAAATTGTTATTATCATAGCTGCATTTTCATGTGATTTTCAAGGCATATTTTTCACATGAATGTCAGTGAACTGAACTGAAGCCTGAACCGTTCAGCTGTGCATCAGTTCAGGAAGTCAGAGTCGCAGGCTCCTCCTACCAAGCACTGAATGATTCGGTGATTCGGGAAACAAATCTTTTAAACAAATCTTTTTAGTAAACTGATTCTAGTGATTCAGTTCATCTAAAAGTGCTGCCGTGCCCATCACTACTGCGAAGCCCGGAGGCTGGCTAGCTTAACCAGTGACAAGTGTCTATCATATTCATGCTAAATAATGCCCATTGTGTTTTCGCATCTGTTAACGACTCATACAACATTTACACCGAGTACGCAATATCAGAAAGGATTAATGTCAAGACGGACTGAAAATATATATTTAAAGGCAGAAAAGCTATTGACAAACATAGCATAGGACAGTAATTGGATGAACTGCTTAAGTAATATGAATATCTAAGCAACCTGTTATACGTGTTTTATATTTTAAAGCGACTAATCGATGTCCTAAACACAAAACTTACCGTGAGGACGATGTTACACTACAGACGTTAACACTGCGGGGATAAACAAGACGACCTACTCCAAACTGCAGGAGGTTGGAGGTTAGAAAGTAACAGGATGACATACCCCATTTTCCAGGGGCAGTCCATTAGAGAGCAGGAATGAATACAAAGATTAAAAAATGAAAAATAAAACATAAAAAATAAAAATGCTGAAAATAGGGGAGGCATTGTTGTCATTTTTTTGTTCAATTAAATTTTACAGTGGAAAACATGATAAAAAATAACCTGGTCACAGTTGCTTTACTAAAAGACAGTTTGAAATACAGTCTGAAATACATGAAAAACTCCCCAGCCACAACCAATAAAGGGCATTATCTATTTAGCTAATATAAGCTATTAAATTATTAATTCTTATTCTAATAACAATAATGAACTTTAGTTAACCAGAAAACCTCATAGTCCTGCGAGCTAAAATTAATAGTAGCATCAACAGAAATTAAGGGTCTAGTTACTTATCCTTGAATTTTATTGCCCCATCTTCATTTACTTGTAGTCCAGCCTGTGTCATTTTCATAAATAGTTCCTCCATGAACAAGCAGGAGATAAAGCTTGATAAAGCAGGAAAACAAGCTTCCATTTGAAGCAAAAATATGTTCTAACTGTAAGAGAAAAAATGTTCCCTGCTTTGAAACCAGGGAGGATCGTGTGTAGGGATGAGAACTGTACAATGACCACTGCTGGTCATATGAAGTAATTACATCCTTTAAAAAGTATAGAATACTAAAATACTAGACTTTGAATGCTAAGAATTCAAAGTATCTGAAATATTCCTATTGTAAGAAGGATGACTCCTTGCCCCACACAGCAAGTTTTAAATATATTTAGGCTATTAGTTGTATTTTTTTATTGCAGTTAACCCCTATGTTGACATCACAATCTTGTTAGCACACACTGGGTTGGCTGTACCTCATGCTTATCAAAGGTACACTTCTGTACCTTTTGCTGTTTTGTACAATTGTATCTGTCTGCAGGCCGCAAGACAGAACATGTCGCTGCCTACAAGAACTCCCATCAAAAAATAATACCACAGTTTAAGAGTACGCTACATACGCATGTTTTTAAGTGCATTAACTTTTCAGAAATATAAAGTTTCTCTGGACCTAACCGACTCACGTCACGTATTCCTCACGTATTATTAGCTGCTGAATTGTCACAAGGCAGAGGGATGGGTTTATTAATTGCGTGTTTCTATACTTTGTGTTTTTATTCAGGTTTTTATTTCATTTACGTGTGGGTTTTACCTGTTTTTAATTGTGATGTTTATGCATGTTTTTAACCACTCTGCCTTGCCAAAATCTGACAGTACACACCTGGAGCACCTGTGAGGTGCAGCAGGGAGCCGCTGAAGCGGCCAATCAGAGGCTGTCAGGAGGACTCAGGACGGCCAGAAAAGGAGGCTGAATGCGGACACACGGAGACAGACGACCGAGGAGGGAGGAACACGACAGAGGAGGAAGGGGACACACTAGAGGAGAAAAAGGACACGACAGAGGAGGGAGAAACATGACCGAGGAGGAAGAGACGCTGCGGAGCTGACGGGAGCTGACAGCAGGCTTCGAACATGGAAAATCCAGAGTGCCCCCTGGAGTGATCGACTCATTATCTCCCTGATATCCTTCACCTTATAGCCTTTTTCGCCCTTTTAAAAGACTCTCGCTTTTAGGTTTTATGGACGTTTTAGAATTATTTTAACACCTTTTAATTGATTTTGACTGCTTGTCTTTTACATGAAAATGTTAAATTTAACTGCTGGGTTCCACCTGTCTCTGTGGTCGCTGATTTTACGTTGTCCTCACCTGATCAATAAAAGAACTGTGAGTTGTACTCCATTGGGTAACCTCACAGAATCGCCCCGCCTCCCTCTCAGCTGATGTAAACATAACAAAGTAGCGGCTTCAAACGCCTGTTGTGGCCTCGAGCAACTTTAATCAAGTGTTGTAATTCTTTTTGTTCTCTCACTCTTCCTCACACTCTTAGCGGTGTGAGGAAGAGACAGCGTGGGGAATTAAAAACGAATGACTATGACAGCGCCAATCAAGTTCCATTCACTTTGGAGCCAAGAGGATACCTGTATGAACCTTGGATGTCTGTATGATCCGGAGTTCACAGGAGATGAGCTGCCGCAGATGGAGACCGAACAGGCCTTACCCCGAGTGCTACTGATGCCAACTTCAGGATGTTTCTGAGTCAGAGGATACTGGAGACTCTCACACCGTCTGTATCGCTCATCATACAGATTTTCCTGCTCTTCTGAATCCCAGAGTTTTGCGGACATTCTTCAATTTCCTGAAGATAAACTGAAAAAATGTCCCAAACCTGAAAGACCTAATGATAGTTTATCCTCAAAGTAAGTAATAATGATCTTTTAGAGACAAACAAGCTGAAAATACACTCTGTTCTTGGTACGATACTTCCCTGTTTGCGGCTGGTTCTGTGTAACAGACTCTTACAGACTGTGGCTTACAGAGGGAGAGCAGAAATTGCTCTACTTTATCTAATGTACTTAGTGGACATATGGAGCTCATACAACCCAACTTCAAAAATACTGAACTACTCCTTTAATGGGAAATCACATAGACCGACTCGAGATGTGGAAAGTTTTAGTGGTGAATAATGGCGGATCGTGTCCAGACTGTAACTGTTAGCATATTTCATGTAATAAATGTAAAACAGTTGCTGCACTTAGTTGTATTATTACCTAACCTTACCCTAACCTAAGTTGATTTGAAGACATAATAAACAATAAATAATACGTGTGCCCGTGCCTGTGATGCCCCTCTTGTTTTGTACCTTTTAGATTAAACAAAGGTCCACCTCTATCCACATTTCTGTACCTTATGGGGTACAATTATGATCTATGTACCTTAAGGTACAAAAGTGATACCTCTGTTTTTTGTTTGTACGAGCTGTGGCTACTCTGTCTCACACTTTATAATGCTGGGTGCTTCTGCGGCGCCACAGCTGCGTTGACAACCCCTCACTGTTCATGGTGGCTGCTCTGATGGTCACATTTGTCCTGTTCTTGAGCAGTTTCAGAGCTTCCACAGTCGCCAAATATCCACTTCTATGGTCTCCAACTTGCAGTGATGCGCAGCGCCCCCTGCAGGGGACACCCCCGTGCGGATGCCACACAGAGGGCTCCACATCAACCCGACACAGGAGTGTTGTCTGGATATGGAGCTTAATCCAGGCCAAAAGTATTGTAATTTGAAAGAAAGAAAAGATTGACAAAATAAATTTTGAAACTGAAAGTTTATGGTTTGTTCTTGAATTTGTTAAAAAATAAAAACATATTATTGAATTAAAAATAAGTGTAAGATAACTTTTTTCAGTTTAAATATACTTTTAATTCAGCTCTGTAATTATTTTGATCAAATAATTTATTTTCATTTTTTACTCTGAAATATATTTTAAGATGTGATGTGTCATTTTTTTCAGTTAGAATTAATATTTTCAGGTCCAAATCTGAACTTTTTGGTTTCAGATATCTTCTTTTCACCTTCAGATCTTTTTTTCACTTTCAGATCTTATTTTTTCAGGGATTGTGAGTGACAGCCTAGCAAAGCATCCTCAAATGATGTTGCCTTCAGGGAACGTGGGCACTTATGACTTAACACTTTCTCTACACTTTATTTTCTTGATAGCAGTAAATAAAGTGATGCTAAGGACAAAGATACCTTTTATGAGTAATTCTAGACAACTCTTGGTCATTTTTGATAAATAAAACTTGGAAAATATGCCAGATTGTTGTGTTTAACACCTATACCTAAAGAAACGATGTGTCCCAAATCCACACAAGACCATGAACGCAGCGCAGCATCGCGGCATAAATTAATACAATGGCGTCCTTCTCATCAGGGCAACCTGCAGGTGCAGGCACACATGTAAGAAATGCTCTCTACGGATATGCTGCAGTGGAAATTAGGCTAAACTGCATAATACTGTGTAACTTTTGAGACGCAGGGTCATCCAGAAAGACATTTTTATGTGTATATGCAATAGGTAGGCATTGGGTTAGCATGAGCTACGGCAATGCTTGCTGCTGCTCATCTTGTAGTCCTTAAGCTAAAACTTCGGTCTTCCGTTGTCTTTGTCAACATTTGTGTTTTTGCCAGAATGTCGACTGTAATTCAACAGTGGCTGCAGCTGCACAAAGCCTCATCAATGTGCTTACACAGAATCTCAAACAGAACCTGAGTCAGGGACAGCAGAGGGCCAAGGACAAGGCACGAACAGGGACCAGCCTCTGTAGATCAGGAGATGGCCAGGTTATCCTTTGTGTCTGTGTGTCTGTGTACATTTTGAGAACCTTATGTTCATATATAAATTTCTGATCATGTGTCAAATTAATATCTGATTGTGTTTTGTATCATGCAGAGCTTTCCCAGGGTTTTTCACAAGGAGAAGTTGTCTTGGAAAGCGACGGACACAGAGTTTGAAGACCTATGGCACAGCATCTACCAAATCCTGGAAGCCTTTTAGTTTCTATGCATTCCTGCTAAACATAAATTCAGAGACAACCCCCACCTATATATATATATATATATATATATATATATATATATATATATATATATACATATATATATATATATATATATATATATATATATATATATATATATATACTCGGCATCAATGAAAACTTTACACCTTCGTACTTTATCATATTCATTTCAGTTTTTATTGTACCATCACAAGTTTGCTTTATATTATAGATAATGTAATATCACACATGAAACAAAGTAAAGTTATGCAACTAATGCATGATTATAAGCAGTAAATTGCTCGAGAAAGATAAGTGATAAAAAATGAAAGTCTCAAAAGTCAATATCTGGTATGGCCACCATTTGCCTGGACACATGCAGTACAATCTTTTCATTTCAGTCTTTTCATGGATCGCACCAGTCTTCGAATGTTGTCCTGTGGGATGTTTTGCCACTCTTCCTGCAAAGCTGTGACCAGATCCTGATGATTTCTGGGAATGGGAGTGTGCCTTAGAACACATCGTCCCTTGTCCTGCTGCAGGATCCGGATTTCAGGGTGATCATTGTTGAAGGGTAGGTAAGTTGTCTCCAACACCTCGTCGATGTAGCGTCTGGCCGTCAAAGTACTATAGATGATCACCAGCGATATTCTGTGGCTAGCAGGGATCCCGGCCCACACCATAACACTGGCTCCGCCTCATCAATCATGCTGGCGCATACAACATTCAGTGTACCTCTTCCCAGATTGGCGCCACACTTGCTCACGTCCATCGTTTCTGTAGAGGCAAAAACGGGACTCATTAGTGAAGAGAACCTCACTCCATCATGTTTGGGTCCAGTTAGAATGACATTGGGCCCACTGGCATCGATTTTGGTGACGATCTGGCGTCAGGACAGTACTGACCACAGGTCTTCTGGATCGTAGCTCGTGTGCATGCAGTCGTCAGCGGACCATACTTGCACTAATTCGTGGCTGGTTCCTGCCAGGTGTTTCTTCTGCAGTTTGTGCGGCTGTGCGTAATCGGTGCTGCATCACAATGTGACGATCGTCATCAGCTGTCGTCACTCTTTCTCGTCCAGGACGTAGACGATCACTCACAGAGTCAGTTTCTTGGTACCGTCTCCTCAAGTTGACGATTGTGGGTGCAGAACAACCCAATCTTCATGCCACGTCGTGAACTGACAGACCTCCCTCCAGCAGACCCAGGGCATGGTGATGTTGGTTCTCAGATAACCGTGGCATGGCTTCTTTGTACTGGTATGCATGCTCTTCACTTTTGTCGGCCTTTTATTGGAAAACAGCCTGAGTACAAAAATTTTGGGATTGGCACTGACCATAGTATAAAAATCACCTTATTTCTATTTTCAGCCAATCACGTGCCACGATTATAATGCGTGTTGAAAATGGTCACAAACAAATGACCATGAGTTTGTCTCAAGTCCTTGTAATAAACTCATACTGGTGTAATTGCTCAAGCACTTGCACCTACAAAACCGTTGCTCATAACAAAGTGTAAAGTTTTCATTGATGCAGAGTATATATATATATATATATATATATATATATATATATACATATATATATATGTATTTACATACATATAAATATATATATAGTGCCCAGCATAAATGAGTACACCCCCTTTAAAAGTAATGGATTAATCCATATCTAAATGAACAGAAGAACAATTTTGAAAGTTTTGACAAAGCTGAGTTTAACATAACATTTTTTTTTTACCATAACATGAAAATAAGGTTAATATTATAAATAAAATTTAGCTTTCCTCCCACAACTTTTATTGGAGTGTACTCATTTTTGCATCCTGGCTTTAAACTGAGAAAAATATTTTTTTGTGTGCAACTTAAAAAATCTTGTTTGCAATCATTGGCACACATTTGGGGGAGTATTTTGTGATATAGTATGCCATAGAAAATATTGATTTTATAAGGAAACTAAAGGTTTTCTTACAAATCTGAAGGGGTGTACTCATTTGTGCTGAACACTGTATATATATATATATATATATATATATATATAGATAGATAGATAGATAGATAGATATATGTATATATGTATGTATATATATATATATATATGTATATATGTGTGTGTGTGTATATATGTGTATATATATATATCTATATAGATATATATAGATATATATGTATATATATGGATAGATAGATAGATGTGTGTGTGTGTAAAGAAAAATGAAAATGCAAGACACGTCTATAATTTTATGTATCAACTAGCTGTTGTTTATCTTTGTCTGTTTTGACATGTCAAAAAAACATACGTATAAAGATACAATTGCCTTGTATCTTCAGGTGGCCAGGGCAAAAGGAAACTGATTATCATTCCCCCTGATTCTAATGGTTACCCTGGGACCCAAATCCGTAGTGTTACAGGCTCAGGAAAAATTACCCTGTATATTGTGCCTTTGCAACACGAGTTTGACCTGACTCCATTACCACCAGATGCCATTGAATTTCAAGGCATACCAAAAGCACAATGCCAAACCTGCAAAGTAAGTTTATTCTTTGCAGATTTTGGCCCTTCGTGTAAAGGACTGCATGGAGTCTCAATCATCAGCAGAAGATACTGAGGTAAGTGTAGCTCTGAAATACATGAATTTGCATTGTGAATTTGATTTTAATTCTAAATGCTACTCAGTGAGTTGTAACAGGATATTTGTGGGTCATATTATAGCCACGTCAAAGTGAGGTACATATAGTTTCTGTGACAGCCTCCCCTCTGCAGCATGGGACAGAGACATCTGTTGAAGAAGTATAGTATTTAAAGTTACTGTACTACCTTGTGAAATGCCTACATGTATGGAATTGTGGCTAATATTTAATATTCTTAAATCTCTCTTGGAAGTTCCCATGTCCTATCTGTTTCCTGAAATTTCCACCACAGTTCCTAGAACTCCATGCAAGCATGTGTGGAGAAAGGTAATTTGGAGGATGGACCTAACCTAATTTTACATGTGTATGCAACTTACAATACATAGTTTCTCTATGATTTCTAGTAGAGGTTTTATTGTATTTTTTAGAGGAAATGCAGAGCTTAAGATTGATGAGACAAATGCAATGGGTCAGGAGAATGGAGAGGAGCTCATCAAAAGGTAAATTTAGTGTTGTTAAAATACATGAAAGCACCTTTGGTGATTTGTTTTCAACATTATTAGTTTTCATCTTTTTCTATTTGGCAGTGTTGATGACATCTTGGAAACTATTTGTGGAAGAGTTGATGCTGAGAAACAGTTCAGTATGCAGGGGCCTCATGTACAAAGGGTGCATATGCACCAAAACGTGGCGTACGCTTTTTTTCAAAGTTCAGATGTATCAAGAGTGAAATGACCGTGGAAATGTTTGGTGCTTCACGACAACTTCATGGCTGGCGTACGCACATTTCTACAGCATTTGTTGCTTTGGCGACACTTTGAGGTGATGCTTTAGGTTCCCGAGGGCGATCCTCCTGAAACTGTGCACAGAGCCGTGGCCGGCATTCAACATTAAAGCACACAAGTTTTCCTAATGTGATCAGAGCTATGGACTGCACACACACTGCTATAAAGGCGGCATCACATGATGAATTTGTGTTTGTCAACAGGACACATTTTCATTCGGTCAATATACAGATCATATGTGATGCTCAAACATAGTTAACCAACATTGTGGCGAGGTGGCCTGGTTCAATGCACGGTTCATACATTCTGAGTAACAGCGTGAGTGGGAACAGACTACAAGCTGGCACTGTGCATGATAGGGGCTTCTTGGTCAGTAAATTTATTTGTGTAATTGTCCTAAAATAATCCCTGTGATGCGCACTGAACATGTGCGCTCCCAATTCTATCCCGTCTTCACAGTATCATTAATAATCAATGGTTGAAGTTAGTGACTTGCTGTTTTTTCCTGATTAAACTACAGCTTAAGATCTTTTTAAGATCTTAAGATCTTTTTAAGATCTTAAGCCCCTGATTGTCTCTGTGTGTGATGTAGTCATCTTAATAACCCCGTGCGCAAAAGTATGAAATATCTTAACCAGCCTGTTCCCTGGCGCACTTCTGCGCTGATTTGCAACAACAGTGTTTGATCCATGTTAGCAGTGTATAAAATTAACGAATGGAAACTGTAAATCGAGTTTACTGTGATATCCTCTTTGATATGCTGGCATGTTAAAATTTTAATTCAGAAGATTTCAAACCAAATAAAACCATACATACAGCATTTACACATGACCCTCTATCCAAGGGGTCGGCAATTAAGTTTGGCCTCGGGCCAGATTTTTCAGAGTCACTTTATGTCGGACCAGAACATAATCAGAGGTTAATATATAGAGATGATAATCATTAATTAATGCATAAACAGGGGTGAGGAGAGAAAGTGAGAGATCGCTGGAGCGATCGACTGGACTCTCCATTACGCATAGAATAGGAGACAAAAAACATGAATAATACATCTTTACGCTGTTTGTATTATAATATCTGATAAATTTTGTTTATTAATACTGCACCAACGTCTTTAATGAGGTTTATCAGGCGGAAATAACAGTTTTCAGGACAAGGAAAGTCAAGATAAGGAATATTCATGTTGAAAGCAGCTTTTAACGACTCCCCATAATATTCAGACAAATAATTCACAGTCAGCGTTCATACAGATGCGTTCTTGAGCTCTGATAATTGACAGATCACTGATGATCAGTGTGCATTTCAGCACTACATTATGTTTCTATTGACGCTTGCAGGGTAAGTCGACCCAGGTCGAAATGCTGAGTAGACCCTTTCAAACTGTGGACAGGAGCCGATTGTTGGAGGATTTACACTGGTTTTCTGGCCAGTCTGAAAGGGGTATATGAGACAGTGTGAGTCAGTGAACAGTCTGCTCCTGTCTGATCTGCTCTCAGATAAACAAACAAACATCAGAACAGATGATTAAAGTTTTTTTTTTTTTTTTTCACCTGCTCTATGGCTCACTCCACTCGTTATGGCTCTGTGACGTCTTATTTCTCTTCTGCAGCATCTCTCATCGGGAAAGAGCGGCTGCCTTTAGGTTCATAGGAAAAAAATAGCCCGGGGGCCACTATCACACCTGTGAGCAGCTACTGTATGAACACGTCTGTTGTGAGTTGGAGTTAATCAGACTCACCCACATGTGCTCCCACCCCTGAGAGAGCAGTGTCTGGTCAAACAGGGATGGGGGCCCTTCTCCTGCGCCCCCCCGCCTGTTTCGGCCACACTTTGGTGGGAGGGGGGGCAGCCATCCTCCGCTCCACGTCCACCTTGATGTCGGACCACTTCTTTTTAATCTCTGCTTGTGTGCCCTCTGACCCCATGGCACTGACAGCCTCACACACTCTCCCACTCACTCCTCTGGTGTTTGTTGCTCATGTCGGAGGACAGCGTGCCAAAGAGCACGTTTTTACGCACCTCCACTTCAGCGAGCAGTGCCTCAAATGAGCTTTTAATGAAGTTCTTTTTTAAAACCACCTTACTCATTCTTATTTAATTATCTGATCGTGCAGAGAGGGGAATCTCAGGTGCAGGGCTCATTTAAATATGATTTGTGTATGTAAATGGGGGCGTGGACAGGGAGGGGTCGGCTACTCCAACATGTGTGCTCAATTCCACGCTGATTGGGATGTACAAAGGAAATGTGCTTGGAGTCATGCGTGCGCACAGATTCATACATCTGGATATTTTTGTGCGTACGGTGTTTTCTGGATTTGATCGTACGCCATGTTATAGTAGGAAATTCATGCAAGTCTTTGTACGTGAGGCCCCAGATCTCTAGAACAAACATCCTTGAGAGAGGCCTCAAGAAGAAGAATTCACCCACTGCTACTCTGAAGGTGACCTTCTTTGGAGGGGTAGGGGTGGACACAGGTGCCCGTCGAAAAGAATTTCTCACTGGTAAATTACCATTAAAACATTTTATTCGTAAGAACACTGAAACATTCTTGGTATAAGATAATGAATGAGGGTTGACATAAACAAGGGCAGCGTACAGGAAATGCAAAAAGAAATTGAAACACTTCATCTGTAATATTTCCTTCTGTTTGAAGGACCTCTGTCCTTAAGTTGTACGTTAAGTTTATTTGGTGATGTCACAAATTAAAAGAATAAAAGAATAATGAAAATATATGACTGGTGCCACTTGAGCGCCACAGTAAATGCTGTTTGTATTACTGCATGTAGAAATGGTGAATGGGATTGAGGGTCGATTCTATGAGGGACTACAACATCAGAAGAGCCCACGATACTCCCTGACTGACTTTGACAATGGCCTCTACAGGTGTGGTTATTTCAAATGCAGGCAAGAAAAATCTGATCATTTTTATTACAAATTCTAATAAATATGATACAAATGTTCCATTCTCGCTGTCAGTAGGATTGTAGGAGAAATTCTGGCTGTCAGTTTGGCACAAGGTGGCCCGGCCCCTGCCTTTTTCAGTCCTTGGACTTACAGTTACCTCAGTGGTGGGCAGATAAACCCAACAGTTCTCAACAGTGATGCAGTGGCCGATGTCCAGTTGCGAAATTTAATTGACCAGGTATGACCTTTATGTGAAGGAAATGCTGGGTTAGCATGGAAAAAGTATTTTATATAGGATAATACTGTTTAATATATATTTTTTTTTTGTCATGGTATTTATATATTCAGGTTGAGCTGTCGACTGAACAATCACTGCCAGATCTAGCTGATGAAATCTTAGACTGTGGATATACTGGAGTTATCTCCATTCAGAACAAGGAGTCTATTGTTCGGTATGCTAGGACTTGTTTTTCTGTTGGGATGGAAATAATATATAATCTTTGAATAAGGATTTGTAAGATTTTTTTTCCATTTATAATGTTTTAGTGCCATCATACTCCATGCAGTGCTGAGATTACAGTCCATGCTGGATCAAATCAAGGAAGGCCTCCAGCTTTATGACCTCCTCTCACTGATCAAGCAGTACCCAGATGTGTGCCAGTCCTTGTTTGTTCCTGGAGAAGCAAAATATGAGACAACTCATTTTTAAAAAAATATTCAGTAACTTGCTTTAAAATTGTATTCAACATCTTCATTTTATTTCATCATAGGTGAATGCAGAACTTATCATGGCATCTATTTTTCCCCAACTGAGTGACAAAAGGACTACCAGGCATCAGACTGAGCTGGAGATAATTAACTTCATTCAAGACTTTCTTTATGAAGCTGAAGGTATGTACTTTTTGATTTTGTACTACTAGTGACTCAGAAGCTGTTACATCTGTGTATTTTTATAACTTCACACGTTCAAGACCTGTAGCCATACTGGTATTTATTAGGTTTAGTTTTTTTCTCCTTTGGCTGAGCAAGGCCATACTCAAAACAGACATTTTAATTATACAAACCAACGATTCACATTTTTCCTAAACCTGTGGTTCTTAATTAAAAGTTGAGCTACAATCAGTCATCATCTCCATTTTATATTTAAAGACTTCCAATCTACTAACACGCTTCTTTAGAGTACCAAATTGCTGTTAATTAAATTTGAATTGTAACATAAAATTGTTTTTTTTCCTGTGTATTTGCCTGATAGCTGAAGATCAAGGGGATGTAGTTGACAAAGAGCCCCGGTATGCCACTACACCTGCCAGGTTTCTCCAGTGGATCACAGGCCAAGGTCACATTGGGATTCTCCCTTCAGAGAAGAAGGATTTTGCTGTGATCGTCAAGTTTAACCATGACTGCAATGTAGACTATGGCCATCACAGCATCTGTTATCCTGTTGTCTCAGCATGTGCCAAGACTATTATTCTACCTGTAAAGCACACGAGGTCCTATGACAGCTTCAAAAGGGTTCTTACTGAGGCTTTTCATTTAGGCCAAGAATTTAACATTGTGTAAACTGTATTTGTTTTTTTTTTTCAGGTTGAATTACAGCAAATGTTCCATTGCTAACAACTGTTAGGCTTCAGCTGCTACTAATTTTCTATGTTCAGAGTAAAAAACCCACACAAATACATATATTGCATTTAGTAATAACCCTGTATTCAAAAACCTTGAAAGAAGAGGTAGTCTGGTAAATGCCTCAACATTTTATTGTTCAGCTGCCTTACTGTTGTGCATTTAAGCAAACAAATGTCCATGTTTTGAAGTAAGTTGCAACAAAACTTCATCCAAGTACATCAGTTCACATTCATGTCATGTCTACATGGTTGGCTAACCATCATTATGTTGTTCTTTACTATATCGCTATTCAGAAGCAGATTCATGTTGTCTATTGTATTCATCTTTCCTGTTGTCATTCACAATAAATACACATTTACAGTTAATTAATTGGAAAGTTCTTGGTGTTAAATGGTTAAACCCATTAAACACGTCATGTTTCAATCTAGCGCAAATGATGTAGGACATAGTGCAATACATTTAAATAAATGTCTCTGCCATAGGACTCTGATGGTCTTGTGATGTCAAAAGTGGCTCTCAGGCCTTCCATGCCTGCTCAGAGAGGGGGCATTCAACAGGAGGAAGAATCACTCCAGAGCTGTCTGCTTCTGGCACATGGAAATGTTGAGAGCAGGACCTGCATCTTCAATTTCCTACATTAAAAAAAAAAAAAAAATACGAGAGAAATCAGGTGACAAATTTTTACATGTAATAAAGAAGCAGATTTCTAGATAAACATGTTGACGGAAATAGTTTAAGTCTTGACATACTTGTTGTTTTTATGACACAGAAAAGCTGGTCAGAATTATAAGAGTGCTCTTGGAAGTTAGTTGTTCAGTACCTGTGCCAAATCTGGTGTATCAATTGGATTCTGGAGGAGTCCGACTGTCCACAGTTGTTGTTTTTGACAGATTTTGTTCTGTTCTCAGTGGGTGATTATCCCAACCCAACCTGAAGACGTTGCGGGCCCTTTGCAGACGTGGAAGAAAAACGTGCTGGGCACAGAAGGGGTGGATGCTATCAGAGGGATCTAGAAGACCTTCATCCTCAAGGCTGTGAAGAGTCTCATAGTGCACGTTTGTTACACTCATCCAAACATCTCGCCACAAATGCTCTATTCTGTAAGAGGACAAAATACAACCACCCTCAAATTCCATAGTATATTCAAACTTTTTGCCCAGGTGATTTGTTGGTCTGATAATTACAAATTATATAAAATAAATACCGCTGATTGTGCACACTCTTTCCTGACAGGAAACTGCCCCTGCCACAGCCCCTGATGGTGAACATGCATCGTGCAATGTCAGCATTTTCAACTCCTTGGTCACCTCTTACTCTAAAAGAATATATTGCACAAAAAAGAAAAAGAAATGAAGTCCAATTAGATAAATCATCCATCTGAGATTTCTATAAGTAAAAGAATATGGTACTGTAACTTTTACCATATTTGTGAAAATGAATTCCCATTATCAGCCAAATCTTTCTAATATATGTTCAGTGCGCTAGAGAGGTGAGGTGTTTAAGCATTGTTTATGTTGTTATACAAGAAATCATGAACAGAGGTTTAGATGGAATAACAGGATTCGATTCTTTTTAACAAGACAACTACTGAAATACAGGATTTGTTTGACTATCAGAAAGTCTTACCTTAATGGAAAGCCATACGTTTGTGCAGCCTCCATGAAGAAGTCAAGTGCAGTAGATGCTTTGTTGTTGCTTGTAGCACCCAGGTACATGATCTGTGGCCAAGAATATCATTCAGTAGAATTTTAATACAATCATTTTTAGATCTGAAAATGTATTTCAATTCAAGCAAGATAGATAAAGACAAAAATTACGGATCTTTTAAAAGCACCACTACACTACACTACAGCAAGTTGAACAGTAGACACATATCAGTATTTTCAGCTGACATCACCTTAGTCTTAAAAAAAAGTGGTATTAATTACCTTTCGTGAAAAACCATCAACTCCTCCAAAAATGACAAGGCCATATCTGTATTTAAAAGTGATTAAAAAAAATAAAATAACTGTCAGTGTTTGTGTACTTGCATGTATCAAAATTAAATTTGGATGCTGAATAACAAAGTAAAATGTGAACATCTGTTAAATGTTTTTGACATACACTTGGTTAAAAATGGTATACAGACAATGCATTTACTATATCATCATACCGACAAAATGTGTTTTTGAATGTTTGCTTATCAATTTGTCAGCAGTAAAACATTTTTAAAAAGTGGGATAAAGGCAAAAAAAACACTCTAAAAGTTGTAGAATGTTTTAAAAAAAAAACTCTGAAGCACTTCACAGGTGAACAGGTTACTTGATACTAGGTGATCAGGAAAATGATTTGGATATAAATTGGCAACAGAGCCATTCTTGGAAGTTGTTCACAAGCATGAATAACAGGAAAAGGTTTTCCACTTTGTAGCACAATTATATGAATATTTGTACAATGACCAGGGAAACTGTACCATCAAATGTGCGTGTAAATGTAAATGACCTACCTGATGAGCTTATGATTGGTATCGATGTGTACTAAGTGCAGAGGACCTGGAACAGAATATGTTCTTCTTGCAACACACCCCATGCTTGTCATTCTTGATAGTATACCGACAGAGTCGACACGATGCATGGACGAAGCTACCCTTTCCCACTGAACTCGGTGGCCCATAGCTCGCAGGATTCCTTTCATCAGTCTGTATCCCACATGTGGTGTCCTGGCCTTCACTGACCTCATCAAACTGTCAAGTTGTTAATCGGTTAGGTTACTGAGGACAACTTGATGGAAATCCCATTATCATGCATCCGCCGTCTCACTGTTCTCTCAGATACTCCCAGAAATGTTGCAATGCATGGCACTGGCAGGGACATATCTACCAGGTTTTGTAGGTCTTGAGAAGATACATCGCATGTTGGCCGTCCAGTTTCTCCATATATCAGGGGCACTTGATGAGGAGTCAAAGTTGAGTTGTTCATCATATTAACAAGTGTTGACAGCTCAGTCAAAGCAGTGATGACATCCTGTGGCATCTCAACCTGGCTCGACAGTGTTCTAAATATAACCATCTCCTGGTTGACAATGAACTGCAAATAGTCCACATCGATGGGCAGTCTTTGTGTGAACTGGGAAACTTTGGTTAGAAGTCTCTGTAGAAACGTCGTTCTCAGTTGCTCCTAGAATAAACAAATATCATTTAAATTTCTTGCGCAGGTTTAAAAGTAATGAGGTTCAGAGTGAGCACATTTAAACTCTACCACACAAATGCTGACAGAGACAACGGAAGACTGAAGTTTTAGCTGAACACTGTAAGGACTAGAACATGAGCAGCAGCTAGCATTGCTGTAGCTCGTGCTAACCTAATGCCTACCTACTGCATATACACATAAAAACATCTTTCTGGATGACCCTGCGTCTCAAAAGTTACACAGTATTATGCTATTTAGCCTAATTTCCACTGCAGCATATCCGTAGAGAGCATTTCTTACCTGTGTGCCTGCACCTGCAGGTTGCCCCACTGAAGAGGACGCCATTGTATTAATTTATGCGCAATGCTGCGCTGCGTTCATGGTCTTTTGTGGATTTGGGACACATCGTTTCTTTAGGTATAGGTCAGGGGTATTCATTAAAAGTCACCGAGGTTCAGTTAATAAAATTTCCACCAGTAAAAGGTCCGAACCGAAGTCTAGTTTGTGTTTTATAGCCTTCCCCTATGTCCACATTTTTATGGTTTCAACAATATTTATTGTCAATTTTTAATGCAGGATATGGTTAAGTGAGAGCACAGCTAGCTCCTTTACCATAAAAAATAGTCCAAGGCAAATTAATTTAAGGCCTTTATTTCAGATTAAAAAAGAACAACCTGAAATAAAATGAATAAAAAAAGTGTAAACAGAGCCAAATAACCATTTTTTCCTCTTAAACGAAAGAGTTCCCAGCCAAGAATTGAAGGCCTACACATCAAATAAAAAAGTCAACATCTTAAGAAAACAATATAGGTGGCTCTTTTTAGGGAAAATCAAGTGCATACAGAGCGCTGACTAAATATTTTTCCGTATTTCCTTATTCCTTTAAATAAGAGAGGTCACAGCCTAAAAAAATGAAGACCTACACTTCCAGTAAAAAAAAGTCAACATGCTTGTAATACAAGAAATTAACTCTTAAAAGTACAATCATTTTTCATTTGTTACTGCTGTGTTGTTACAGTATAATGTAACAAGAGCATGATAGATAAATATTTTATTTTTACAGATTTCAGATTTTGCTGTCTCTCTCTCTTAAGCTCTCTGTCCTTTACTCTCTATCTCTCTCTGTCTCTCTCTCTGTCTTCCAGTCTTTCTCTCTCTCTTTCTTTCTCTTTCTCACACACAAACAGCGCTGCACGCATTGCATGAACCCACGCTCACATAGGCTAATAACAGTATTGCTGGAACTTGCAAAATGTGAAACATTCAAAAACAAACTAGTGCTAAAAACTGTAGAACTGCAACAATGAAAATAACACGAACAAATGATCAACTTGATAAGTAAACAATTAGAAAAAGAACAGGATCAGCCCGTGGACAGCGCAGCGCCAACAAAGCGCAAAAGCTCTCAGCCCTCATCAGTATTTCACACACACAGGTCGGTCACAAAGCTTGCAGGTGACAAAGGTCTTATTTTTTTGCACTGACTGTTTATTTGTCTCTGCCTCCTGTTTGCTTGCGGCTGCTGCAGCTCGTGCTGTAAACATGATAGAAAATCACCTCCGCTAACTGAATCATGTCTCGTTCCTCTTTAGTGCTTCATTAAACAACCTTTAAGCCCCAGAAAACATACAGAACATATATTTTGGAACACTTGTGGCATGACCGGCTTGTGATCAGACCGCAGTAGCGGTTCTAGTGTTAACTGGAGTAACAGCGCTGTCAGGCCAGCTGACAGTCTTGCCTGGGCCCGGGACAAGACAATCAGATGCCCCCCCCCCCCTCTCTCTTTCTCTCTTTCTCTCTCTCACCGGTAGCCTGGCTCTGTCCCTCCGCTCCGGGGCAGCGGGCCCCTCCCGCCCAGTTCTGGTCCTCCCCCCCCATGCTTGGCCTGGGACAACATAACCGTTTGTCCCCCCCTATTTGCAGGCATGCCCGCTGTATATCCGG
The DNA here is from genome assembly GCA_037902135.1 of Cetoscarus ocellatus. Classification (NCBI taxonomy): domain Eukaryota; kingdom Metazoa; phylum Chordata; class Actinopteri; order Labriformes; family Labridae; genus Cetoscarus; species Cetoscarus ocellatus. The sequence continues at coordinate 183,621 of JBAMNC010002072.1, forward strand.
GACTGTCGGAAAAAGTGCTCAATTAAAATCTATTCCTGTGAATTTATCAGAGATTGGTCACGGGGCCGGACAGAACCATCACTCGGTCCGGATCCGGACCAAGGTCCGCCATTTGGTGATGCCTGGTATAGGTGTTAAACACAACAATCTGGCATATTTTCCAGTTTTTATTTATCAAAAATGACCAAGAGTTGTCTAGAATTACTTGTCCTTAGCATCACTTTATTTACCGCTATCAAGAAAATAAAAGTGTAGAGAAAGTGTTGAGTCATAATCTATCAAAGTGCCCACGTTTCCTGAAGGCAACATCATTTGAGGATGCTTTGCTAGGCTGTCACTCACAATCCCACGCCCCCGACGCCAGAACACGGCCAAAAGTTTGAAACTGAAAAAATAAGATCTGAAAGTGAAAAAAAGATCTGAAGGTGAAAAGAAGATATCTGAAACCAAAAAGTTAAGATTTGGACCTGAAAATATTAATTCTGCCACTGAAAAAAATGACACATCACATCTTAAAATATATTTCAGAGTAAAAAATGAAAATAAATTATTTGATCAAAATTACAGAGCTGAATTAAAAGTATATTGAAACTGAAAAAAGTTATCTTACACTTATTTTTAATTCAATAATATGTTTTTATTTTTTTAACAAATCCAAGAACAAACCTTAAACTTTCAGTTTCAAGATTTATCTTTTCTTTTTTTCAAATTACAATACTTTTGGCCTGGATTTAGCTCCATATCTGGAGAGCAAAATGCAATTAATTTAATCAATTTCGCGTCACTCTGTAATTCGTTCATCACAAAAATCACTCCAAGTCAGTGTTAATTGCAGACATATTCCCCTGCCCATAATACCATCATAACAGATTCAAGGGGGCTAAGAAGCTGATGTGTCATATATCTTAAGGAACTACTACGCTTTGTTTAGTACAACAACTTACTGATGACAAATGCTTTATACTTATTTGTCTCTCACAATTTTTCAAATTCTTCCTCTCCCCCTTCCCTCTCACTCTCCTACTCCCCAAAAGGTTAAATTTTTGTTCCTGGAAATTCAACTCCAGTTGAATCCAAAAGATCGGCAACCACAGTTGCTTCATACTTGGCTCATAAGCGATCATATTTGCACACTAATGCATGTAGCGCTCTTTCTGTCGTTTTGTCCATCTCTCTATAAAATAGAAATCATCTTACAGTGCCTTTTATAATTTTATTCATTATTTTTAGCTCTTCTCCATAGGCTCCTCACAAATCAGGAGATCATTATGGATCAACTGAAGGTTCTTCATGCAGAAACTTCAAGGAGAACCTAGTGGTGATGAGGAGGCCCTTGAATGAGACATGCTCCCACTGAAAGATGTGGCATCTCTTCTGGTCTGAGGGAGGAGCCAGACCTTAAAAAGAAAATGGGAATGTATTGCTCACTCAAGCAATATTTCCAGTATGTCAGTGGTTATGCTGGATTTTTTATTAGAGGGAGGACTATTCTACATTCTTTACTTTGGGAAACAGCACACTGAAGTGACTCACTGAACATCATGGATTTATTTAGTCCAAACAGGGGCACCGAAAAGGGGAGAATGAGGAGAAGGATTCTAGGGGCCCATGACTGACAGGGGCCCAGAGAAGCCCCTAATTTACCTACAATTATAATACTGACAAAAAATTATTATACTCAGTAATAAACTTAGAGTTACACATATATTTTATATACAATCTATTGGTAACACTAAGTTTAGCCCCCCCCCCCCCCGCTCTGTCAGACAGCCTGCAGAGCGCTAACTTTTCACAGACAGCAAGTGGAGGCAGAGACAGCAGGATGCCTCAAACATCTGGGAGCAAGAAACAAAAAGAAAAAAGGCTCAGTCAGGAGAAGAAAGCAAGGGGTCGAAAGTATCTCACCCAGTTCTTCCATAGGCAAGGTGGGTCTGTTATTGGTTCATGTGATGGAAAGTTCTGGAACATTAGCCTGTTGTCTATTCCTAACTTTGTCCATAGTTTATGATCTAGCTCACTTTTCTCCCCATATTAGCTCATAATTTCTGAAGAAAACTCTGGACATTTCACTGTTCATCATCATCATCATCTTCTTCCGCTTATCCATGATCAGGTCGTAGGGGCAGCAGCCTAAGCAGCAAAGCCCAGACTTCCCTCTACCAGGCCGCTTCATCCAGCTCTTCCAGAGATACAGCCGAAAAACCCTTTCGATCAGACAACAGGCAGAGATAATTAACTTTATCCAAATAGTACAAACCCTTATTTACCCCCATACCTAATCACGAATATTTCAATTGTGTCCTAAAAACCAGTTAACCTTAATCAGGGGACGATTTATTAAGTACAGAAAGATCAATGGTGTGGATAATAATTTTGCTTTTATTGAAATGTCAAGGAGGACAAGGGTTATAATAAACTACAATAAAACATAATGTCTCTATTTTAAATAAACAAGAAGCAACAAAAAGCATTTATAACTAAACAAAAAACAAATAAAGAAGCAACAAAAACCAAATAATTAACAAATTAATTTACTGTATGGATTTACTTTTTATAATGGAAAACCAAGGTCATTTTCTTTTTACAGATAGACATATAAATAATAATCACAGTGATTTAGGTACAGGGAGCAAAGAGTGAAGTGTGTCGGCCCATGCATTTCCTTTGGCTCCCCATTTTAACTACCCGGTCGACGGACTAGGTGGGGGGAGCCGTCATGATATACTCTTAATACCCAATAGAACAAGCCTGAAGTTATAGCGATTTGGATGATACAGTCAGACACAAAACCCCGGCTGACAGAACAAAGAACACAGTGTTACTATCAGAAAATCAGCCAATTAACTCTACAAAAATACAAATTAAGATGAACATACTTTAGCACAAATTTGGTTTCCCATTCTGGCTTGAATGTGTACTATCTCCCTCATTTTGACACAATGAATGACTTTCAGTATTTCTTTGGAGAAAAGTCTATGTTTCTCTTTAGTAGTCCAGTGCACAGATGAGAGCGACTCCCCGTTTTATCCAGTGATCCTGACTGTGGTCTGTGGGCAGCTCCACTGAAATCACATAGTTGGTTGAATGACCGGTTGTAGACAGGGTCCCAGCACGTTTGAGGGTCTTGTAGATAGGGCAGACGTAGAACCCAGTAGCCGGAGGTTTGCGATTAGGTTTGGGGATGAGCCAGATCACGGCCATTTCTGTGTAGAGTTCTTTAGGCCTGGAATCCGTGAGCTGACCTTCCTGGTGATCCCAGCGAGCCCCCTCCAGGAATAGACCGTGAATGAAGCAGCCTGTGTTTGGTTTCTCTGTTATCTCTGACACTGACTTCACTATAACCTCAAAGTCAAATCCAGTTGTGTCGATTGAGATGCCCGAGCGGCGGGCATAATTCTGGAGAGTTCCAGTGAGGAAAGCCTGGGGGAAAAAGAGGCCGCTAATCCAGAAGACAGGTGGAATGCCGTTATTGATCCATCGCTGCAAGAAACTGATCCTCTGAAGCAGGTCAGACACCCAGGAGGCCAGAGGTTTCAGAGATGGGTAGGCCTTGGCCTGCCACATGTCAGGTACCAGGTTGTTAAACAGGCTGTTGGCCATTACTTCTAGTTCTGAGGACATCACCACCAAACCCTTAAGAGCTTTAACAATATTACTGAGACTCTGAGAGATGACCTTCAGCAACTTGTTATACCTGATGACCTCCTGGATAAGCACTGTGTTCATGGATTCCTCGTAGAGGACCGGGTACTTTTTCATCACCTCCATGATGCTGAAAGGCTGAGGAATTTTTTCAGCAATGCCTGCCACAATATTCTCCACTATCTCCTCCACAGTCTTCCCCCCAGCAGATGCAGTTTGAGGCTGAAGACGAACCACAGCTCCAAGCAGAGAAAACGTCTCATTCTGGGCAAAGCTGATGTTAGCATTGTCATGAAGACCAAAGATCTTGGGTGTATCATTGATGGGCAAACCACGGATGTATGCCAGGTAACCCTTGACATCTAGATTTGTGTCTATCTGCCGGTAGACACCAGACGAAGAGTAAATGTGATTCTCGGCAAGCACAGCAGGACAGTAGAAATCCTCCAACACACTGAGCAAACATCGTCTGTCCCAGTCATCTGTCACACGGCCGCCATAATTAATCTCGCCAGCAGTAAATTTTAGTACCTTAAATGGGATGTCCTGGTACTCATCTAGGAACATTTTGAGCTGGCTGATGCATATATTCAGATCTCCATCAGTGAACTCATATGGAATGTTAAAGCCTAGTGGTCCGAACTTCCTTCACTCAAGAGCAATTCCATGGAAGAGACACAAAGAGAGCAGCAAAGACTTAAACTGTATCTCCTTAGTGGAAGAGGATATAAAATCACTGGTTAGCCTCAAGTAGGTTTTCTGTAGATTGGCCTTGATTCCCCGGGGAGGTTCAATGGTCATTTTTGACCCATTTTGGAGAATGGAAACAGGAAATTTGTTGCTGGGAAGACTTGTGAGCCACAGACAGAAGTCCTTGTGCACCTCTGATGGGTTGATGTTTTCAATAAGTCGTTCCAAGGAAGGCATCCAGCTGGGAGCCAGGTGGCAGTTTTGGAAAAAGACCCACTGACCTTTTTCCATGGCTGTGCGCATCATGGACTCAGCCCAAGGACCCTGACCCTGGACCAGAGAGATGGCACTCATTTTCTTTGAGAACTGCATAACATCAGCAAACTTGTAGAGGTCGGATGCAGGGTCAGTGCCAGGGGACAGTACAAAGATAAGAGGAGTGGAGGAGGAAGACTCCTTGAAGACTACAGATAGGTCTGATGTCTGAGGTTCTATGAAGCATTGTCCCAGCTGAGCTGATACAAAGTCCTGCAGGCCTTGAACAAGACAGTCTGCCCTCAGACAGCGCAGAACCAGCAGTTTCTGGAAAGAATCCAGCTCTGTGTTCCATTCACCTGGCAGAGGCTCCCTGTGAGGAAGGTTGCTATCAAAAATTTTCTTAATGCTCAGTGAAGCTCTCTGCCAGTTTGCTGAAGTTGTCCAGAGCGCTGAGGCCCAGGATGTCCTGCCAGGATCGATCTGACAGCCAACTCACCGCAGGGTTCGGCAGCTCTTTGACAGGCATCCCTCCGGATAGCAGGTAACACCATTCAACCATATTAATTTTGTGATCATTCATCATAATGCGTGCACACAGGAGAAATGAAAACATAAGTTTATGCTTCTCAAATAACCTGCGGCACACATTGCTGTACAGACTGAAGGTGAAAAATTCATTGATGTTTGTGATTCTTTGCTCCACCGTGTCTGCTCTTTCAGAGTTTGAAATGCTAGCCACAAAGATGTTGAGGAACCACTCCAGCGAGTACTGGTACATGGGGTCCACATTAGAAAGGTCAGAAACACAGAAGAATAGAATCTGTATGCGCACAGCCACTGGTACATACTCCAGACGGGTGGCATCAATGTCCTGTTCTGTCTGCTCTGCTGCCATCACTTTAGCCTTGAGCTCTCCTGCTTTAATCTTGGAGGCCTCCAGCACTTGTATTAGCTCCTCATTGTCCACAGGGTTTCCCTCTGTGGAGCTGAGACGATACAGGATCTCATCTTCAATTTCTTTCAGTTCTTGTTTCATCTGGACATTGCTGGTGATTAGCTGGTTCTTAGCCTCCTCTAGGTCTGGACGTTCTTCAGCCACAACCTGGCCAAGCAGTTGGTCCTCCAAACCACTTGGTGACAGAATGAAGTTTATAAGGGTGACATTGGTACAGAGCTCTGGAGAGTAGTGTGGGTTTGGCAATTTTGTTGTGATGTACATCTTAAAGTCTTCATGGCTGAGTCACCCAGCTTCAGCACTGTGCCGCTTTGCTGTTTAAATGTCTGTTGCAACAGAACAGGCTCTAAGGCAGGATCTAACTCCTCTCCTACATTCTCTAGGAGGCAGGGTTTACCAAAGCGGATGGCGTTCTCAAGACTGCGAAGAAAGTCCCGGTCACTTAGCTTCATTACCTCTAATCCATTTTGTTGCTCCATTGTTTTGATCCATGTGTTGGCTTGTCCCTGAGGATCAATGAAGAGAGCCCAGCGATGGGAGTACTGGGCAATCAAACCATTCTCCACTGAGAGGTTATCTTTGGGCAAACCTGATATCTGCCAGGACCGGATCTTGACTTGATCTCCGAGTGTGCTTATCAGGTTTGGTTCTTCAGAGTGAGGGACACTTAGCTCTTTAAAAGAATTGAGCCACTCCTCTGCCATGGCTAACCTGTACTCCCCAGTGAAGGATCCTAGGTATGTCACATATCCTGCAGATAGGAGAACATCGCCTGACACATTGTTGACCATGTTATCCAGATGTTGCACTGTTTCCTTCCACCGCACCTCCTCATCTGCAAGCCCACTGATAAGCTTGTCTGCTCGGACACGGCGGGCCTCACACAGTTGAAACTTCTTATCCAGCTTAGCTTTCTTAGCCACATAGTCTTGGTGCTTTGCCTCCATAGTGGCAATGCCCCCCTCCACTTCTGCTAGCTTCGCTTTAGCTTCATCCACACTGCGCTGGGCTGCATCCAATTCTTTCCGAGCCTCTTTGGCAACTTGCCTTTTTGGTTCCACAGCCTTGTCCACAAAGTGAAACTTATGCATAGCTCGCACCCACTGGCAGACTGAAGTACAGGCTTTGGACACTTTGGCAATGGAAGCTGGCTGAAAGTCCTCATTGTCAATGTAGGGCTGGACTGCTTTTATCACACTATCAGGGATATTGTTCCTATCGTAGTTGAAGAGGCTTTCAAGAAACTTGCCAGGGTCTTGTAGCAGACCCTTACCAGCATCCCAGTAGTCATCAATTTTTGAACCAAGCTTCTTTCCAAGAATTTTTTTGGGTTTAATGCCCTTCATAATGCATACTGCCTCAATAACCAGCTTCACCCCCTGAGGAGGTCTCTGCAGTGCGCGTACCTCAGTGATGTCACGCTTGTTGAGTGACTTGAGGCTGGCGAGTGCAGCATCAAGAGCTGGCAGAGCTTCAGCCAAGTCTTTCTGAGCGTCTGCTTCAATGGCTGCCACATAACTGGCCTTTTCTGAAGCTCTGGCTTCCTCAGCTAGAACTGACTTACGGGTCTCCTGCAACAACTTTTTCTTTTTTGAGGCTCTCCATAGCGGCTTCAGTTTCCTTGGCAGCCTCCTTCAAAAGAGGTCTCATAGCCTGCTCCTCCTGCAAATTCATCGCATCCTCTGCTGTGCTAAGAAGCTTATCCAGACCAGTCTTCATACGCTGACGAGCACTGCGTAAGTCTTGCTTCTTACTCCCAGTGAGATCTGAGAAGATTTTGAGCAGTTCCAAATAGCTCTTGGGTGTGACATAGTTGTGTCGCAAAAGCTCAGCCAGGTACTGTACACACTTTCTGGCTACTGTCTGGTGGATCTCCACACACATCACTGTTAGTCCTCTCATTACAGCTGGGCTTGCTTCAAGTTCAGGTAGCTCATTTAGAAATGACGTGGCAACAGCCTGCAAAGCCTCTTCTGGCCAGGCGCTGAACCAGTCAATGGTGCAGCATGTCACCAGTGAGGGGAACTGCCTTAACCGCGCACGAAACACTTCACCAATAGGACTCATGCAGAGTACAGTGTGTATGTTGTTGCGAACCCTCCTGATGTAGGCAGCCATAAGGTTGGCTTTAGTTGGCTGCTGGCCCAGGTCTTGTACCACCTCCTTCATGACTACCAGAATACGCTCTTGCTCATCAGAGGCATACAGATTAGGAACATCTCCGGAGTTTAAAATGTTGTTAATATCCTCCAGGAATGACTCACTCTTAATCTGTGTGTCAACAAAGAGGAAGGTGATCTGTTGGTTCTGGAGGCCTGCCTTCAACATGATGCTTTTAATATCCTCCCTCCACTCTGTTTGGCCATAGTTTTTGGCCAGCTCAATCTGGAAACACTCATACTCTGCCATATATGAGGCAAGCTTAGTCAAGGACTGGCGTCCACTACCACCCACTCCAAGCAGCAGAGCATTGCCCAGGGGCTGGCGTAGGATACGGCTGATACGGCAAACATGCTGTATGGCATCCATGAAGAGCACCAGCTTCATCTTAGTGGTATGGCCCTCATTGTAGTCTTCCATGTATTCATCCATCTCTTTCATCAACTTTTCCTTGTCTTCTATGCAAGTGTATACTTTTGGGTCAGCTCCAGGATTCATAAAGTCTCCATATAAAACAGGCTGGCATGGCACAACCTCTTCAAAGCTGCAGTCAAACTCCTGGATGCAGTCCTTCAGAAGTCTGTTGAACCAATCCCTGTCCTCGGCGCATACCAGGCGGTCCTGGAAAATGCGGCAGCTTTCATGGTACCACAGCTTCAGCAGCTGGACTTTGTCCTCAATCATTCCAGCTTCAGCCATCAGGATGCCCTGAAAAACTTTGGACAGGTCTCTGAGGTTGAAGGTGTAATGGGACTTGGCTGGCGTTGGGAGGAGTTGGGATGTAATGGTAGAGTAGACTCTGATTGTTGCGTCTACAAGAGACTCATTCAGTGGCTGGATTGCTGGCACAGGTCTGCCTGGCTCCTTTTTACTCATATTTCCATTCATCCAGCTGCCCAAAATAGTGGAGTCCTCCATTTCAGTAAAAGACAAGAAGTTGAAGTGGCGTGTAAAGCGCTCAGTGATGGGGTTTCTACCTCCACCTGGAGGTCCCATTGCACAAGCAAAGTTTATGTCCACAATGTGTCTGAATGTCCCTATCTGTTTCCTGTCATACCAGCCTCTGTGGTCTATCCACTGCCTCAGCAGTTCAATAGGAGGTTGAGCACCGTACGTTTCCAACAATGGCATGTTTAGGTCATCAATAAAAAAGATAAAGTACTTCCCCAACGGAGGTCCAAACACACCTTTCCGCCTTTTGTCTAGTTTACTGTCGATATAATCCTGAGTCTGGTTGGCAGAGGTGCGGGCCGAAAACATGAGGAAGTGTGTGATGTATTCAGCCGGCATGTTCTTCAGTAGCTTGTCAGACATGGTCAGGCTCTTTCCTGTGCCTGTCGGCCCAATACAGAGCACAGGTTTCTTATTGGCCAAAAGCATATCCATAAGGAAGGAGATTCTCACTGTGTCAGGAGTTGGAACAATAATGTCTGCATAGTTTGTCTCTGGAGTGATTACAACACTCTTTGCTGATTCCATCCAGCTCACCCGCTGGACTTTTCTTTCCTCATCTTCATCATCATACTCAAAATTACTAATCCCTGCATCATCCAGCCTGTAGTCATACACAAGGCCCTCTTCTGGAAAACACAACTGAATCTTTTCTTCTGCCATTTTGTTCTTCAGCCAGGCACTGAAGCGTTTACAGCTGGCTGCATCTCCTGTTGCTCCAACACTCCACACCAGAGAGAAGAAGAACCAGGGTTCAATCAGCTCCTTCACACGGTCCACTTTCTTTTTGGGAGGAGGATTTTCTCCCTCTTTCGCATTAAAGGGGTTGTAGAAGCAGTCCATAAGTTTAAGCAGACTGCAGGCAAGGTTGCTATCCAGAGATGTAATGACCTCCTTTACTGATGTTCGGACAAAGTTGATGGAGTCCTGCAGGAACCTTGCAAACAAGGAGTTCAACTGCTCTGTGAATGGTTTCAGGGCCTCAGGGATCTTCTTCAGCCAACACTCTGTGAAAGGGACAAAGCCCAAAATACCAGGCTCCAGGTAAACCATACCACAGCGAGACACTGTGGCAGGAGACGCCACTGCCAAATCCTGCACCTCAGACATCATGGTCATTACATCTGTGAGTTTAATGATTTCTCCTGAGCTGAGGCATAGTTTTTTGTTGTCATCCAGCACAGTGTTCATGTTCTCCATCCACACAGCATCCACAGGCCCATCAAACATGTACCACTTTTTCTCTTTGTCCATGGTTACTGCCCCTCCACGAATTAGGGAAGAGAGGATACCATCCGTCCACTCATGTGTAAGTAAGTCATATTCGCCATAGAGCTGTCCCATTGTGATAGACTTGGGATTGAGGACATAGGTATGAACTGCCTCATACAGATCCCCACTAACAGATGACAATAACAGCTCATGTCTTCAGAGCTGTTATTGCAGCACCTAGAATCTCATAGCACTTGGTTTTGCCTGATCCAGAAGGCCCCACCAACATCAAGCCATGCCTCACCACGGTGGTCTCATACAGCTGGATGCATTTGCTAATGTATCCATCTACATCTTTGAGGTTCTTTTTGGTGCAGATGCTATGAATGGATTCTTCTAGTATGCAATAGTTAATTGGTTCCTTCTTTGTCTTTGGGAAAAGATCTGACACTATACCAGTAAAGAGCTTCAGGTCATCCTGTAAAAACTTTGGCACATTGACATCTTGAATGGCCCGCAGACAGATCAGCTCCTCATTCATGTCAGGGTTTTCTCTCTTCAGATTGCCAGCAGTCGAGATCACAGTTTTCACAGCTCTCATGCCAAAATCGTAATGATCCTGAGAGCTCAACTGTTCAGATGAGAGTTTGAATGTTGTGGTGATCTTCTTTGACAGAACTTTGGCATCACTGAAGCCAAATGAATACAGGGAGATTTCAGCAATCATAGCATAGTTCGGTACCATCATGGCCACAGGACGAAAAAGGGCCTTAAGATTGTCAGGAAGCTCAGTGCGCCCAGCATATCCTGGATTCATTGTGATAAAGACGGCACATGAAGGAACAAGGGGTATCTCTGACCCCTCGAACACAAACCGCTCTACCCTTTGCTGCTGAGCCTTTTGAATGGTGGTGATCTGCTGTGCCACTACAGACAGCACCTCGACATCAATACGATTAAACTCATCAAAGCAAGCCCAAGCTCCCGAGCTGGCAAGCCCTTTAAGAAACTTTCCCATCGCGATAAAATCCAGCTGATCAGAGCAGTTAAAAACAACTGTCTGAATAGCCAGAGCCTTTCCCAGGTCTTTGGTGGTCTCTGTCTTTCCTGTACCTGCTGGACCTGGAAAGACAGCCCCTCCAAATTTCAGGTGTAGAGCTCCTGTTAGAGTCAAGTAGCATCTGTCAGTGAGAGGGGTGATGACCAGATGTCCAGAGTTACCGAGGTACTCATATCCATATAGAAACTCCGCATTTACTGCACGGATGTACAGGTCGTCTTTTGCCCAGTAATATCTGAGTTGGCTGATCCACTCGAAGTCATTGACACTTGAGACCTCCTGCTCCACCAGTTTGGCTGCCACATCCTTGGCATGCACCTCAATGACGATAAGTGCAGAGAGCACCACTCGCTGCATCTTTGACAGGCCTCCTCTCACCAGTTGCACCAAGTCCCCCAGCTGAGTCTGCAGTTGTGGATAAAGACTAGTGGCCAAGTTTCCTTGCTCCAAGGCCTCAGACACCTCACTGGTCCAGAAGACCTGACAGCCAGCTATGACTACTTGGCCAGGCCATGATAACACCCAGTCAGCTTGAGGCTGCTCAGGGTAGACTTTGAGAGAGCGGTCAATATTGTCTCTTAACGTGGCCCTCATTGATTTCTCAACTTCCCTCAGCCAGTCCTCCACATTCCCAGTTGGCAAAACCGGTAGGAACAGCTCTACCTCCTCCCCTTCCCCAGAGTACATGTGGGTGATCTGCAGATCTGACTGGAACTGGAGCTGTGCAATGTTTTCAAAGCATTTACGCAAATGTGGCTGTACAGCAGTGGGATTTTTGGTCTGTGACAGAATCTCAAGGAGCTCATCATCCGACAAGAAGTAAAATCTGGGAAAGGATCTTCGTTTTGTTTCCAAGTACTCACTTAGACCCTTCTGCACCTTTTCCAAAAGTATGTTGCATTTTTTTAAGTTTTCTAGCAAGCCAGCATCTGGACACAGCTCAATCACCTTTGGATTATCGAAGGCACTTTTCATAACTTTCCTCCAAGTTAGTTCCATTTGCTGATATCTTTTTCCCTCCACAGGCAGCTGCTGGTTAATATCATCAGAGCTAAAAATGGGTTCCAAGTAGAGCCAAGAGCGTTGGCATGTCAGCCACTCTTCCAGTACATCCTGAGTCATTCTAAGTTTGCTCTCCCATGTGTCAATTTGGGCTTCAAAGGTCTTTTTAATGGGAGAGAAGGACATACTCTGGGTCATGACTATGTGGTCATCCAGCAACTGGGAAGCCTCATCTGGGCTCTTCAATATGTAGGAGCTTGTCTCCTTGTGAGGTCGCACATCAAATAGTATATTCAACCACTCTTGCTCCATCTTTTCCAGCGCCTGTTCAATGGTGAGCTCTTTTCCTGCCAGCTCGCCAACATAAGCTATGTCATCCATATAGTCCTGAAGGCCAAGCTCCATGCAGCGTGAGAGGGTCAGGTTTTCTTTGGGCCTGACTTTGATTTGAATTCGCTCTGAAAGCATCTCCCAGTGACGGCTTCTCATCCCTGGGTTCCTCAGGCCATGAATCAGAGGGATGCAAGGGCTGAAGGCTTCAATCTTCTTGCAGATGAGGTTTGCCACCTTCTGGCAGTCAGGAATGTCCTTAAACTGTTTGATGCATTTGTGCATGGTTTTGTTGGCTTCCATAACACTGCGCTCTAGCTGCTCTGGGTCAATGGAAGAGAGGGGGTCATTAAGCCAACTCTTATGCCAATGCAGCCAGTCAGAGGTGGTGGTCCACAGCTCTTTGAAAGGCTGAAAGTCTTGTGAGGCTGCTGTCGCCTTTTACAGAAATCAAACCACATACGAGTGACAGGACTGCTGGCACTATGCAGATGCAGATAATCACTGAAATAAAAGTGTCAGAAGTGTGAGGATTCCTCCTCCTGTGCTCTCACTCTCCCTCCCCCCTCCCTTCCTGCTCTCCTGCTGCGTGTGCTGGAGGCGCGCTCCCTGGATCCTCACACCTGCAGCACGTGGAGTCCAATCACCGCTCCCTATTTAAGCCACTTGGAGGCTCATCTCCGGTGGATTCCACTTCCTATGTGATTTGTTTCAGGCCGTTCCTCTTATGCTAACTGTGCTTACCAAGTTCTCAGTTGGCCTTAAGCCTACTCTGTCTCCTTGTTGGAGCTTTAATTGTGTTCTTTGGTGTGTTAAACTGTATCCTGCTGCAGTTTATCCTGATGCTAACCCTTTTTCTCTGCTCCCTTTTTTCAGTGTTCTCCACGAGCTCCCACCACCGCCTTTCACTTTGTAAAATAGTCACCTGCTCACTGTTGTTTGCCTTACCACCTGGATATCTGTGAATAAATCATTGTCAACCTTTTACCTGCCTCTTCCTTGAAGCTTTTGGGTCCAACAGTAAAACTCAGGAAACCATTCCCTAACAGTAATTCACCGGCCTCTCCATGGAACCAGCCAAGGTGGATCAAGTGAAAGAGGCAGTGACTAATCAGGGTATCCTTCTGGGTCAACACGAAAACATGCTACGTGGAGTAGCTGGATCTCTGGAGGAGCTCACTCACCAGGTGCATCAAATCAACACTGAGCTCAATGACCTCACCCTCTCTGGAGCTGCTGCCCCTCCAGTGAGTATTCCTCCTGCTCCTGTGCCTGCTCCTCTCTCTCAGACTAATTTGCTGGTTAAAGAGCCTTTTGTTTCCACCCCAGAGCCATATTCAGGTGATTTTGGTTCTTGTGGGAGCTTCATTTTAAACTGCCAACTCGTTTTCAAGATGCAGCCCTCTAGTTATTCGTCTGATGAGGCTAAAATAGCTTACATGACCAATCTCCTTCGGGGTAGAGCAGCTAAGTGGGCAAAAGCATTGTGGGAGGGGGGGATCCAGTTTTCTTTCCTCATTTGAACAGTTTCTTCACAGTTACATCGGGTTTTTGATCGTCCTGTTCAGGGTCAGGACACTTCCAAGAGGCTCCTAGCTTAATCCCAGGGCTCTCAATCCGTAGCTAATTATTCGGTGGATTTTCAGATCTTAGCTCATTTCAGTCAGTCAACTCATGTTTAAATTTGTTTATTGTAGCTGCAAATACATGTTATAGGTTTGGCGCCCAGGCTCCGGTTTCATCACTCCCTGCAGAAAGGTTTCCATAAAGGCATAAGGAGTGATGAGCAAAACATACTGAACACCCCCGGAGCCTGCAGGTGGATGCTGGGGTGGCGATGGGGGTGAAAGAACACGCAGCAAAGTCAGTGTAGGGCAGCAGAGTCGTTGCAGGGCAGAGAAAGAGATGGGAAAACTCTCAGTTTAAATATACCGCCAAATTGAGAGGTGAAGAGTGTGATGGGAGGATGGTTGAGAGGAGTGAGACGTGACATATGAGGATGTTTGAGAGGAGTGAGACATGTGACATATGAGGATGTTTGAGAGGAGTGAGACATGTGACATATGAGGATGGTTGAAAGGAATGAGACATGTGACATATGCATAGCTGAGCAGCTCGAGTTGTCTGCCTGAACTAGCTCACAGGCGTTGCTCCACTTCAGTCAGTCAACTCACGTTTAAATTTGTTTATTGTAGCTGCAAATATATGTTATAGGTTTGGCGCCCAGGCTCCGGTTTCATCACTCCCTGCAGAAAAGTTTACATAAAGGCATGAAGGAGTGATGAGCAAAACATACTGAACACCCCCAAAACTTAACCCATTGGAGCCTGGAGCTGCTGATGAGATCTACTATGTGTGGCCATTCCCCCCAGCACCTGCTGTTAGAGGAATATACTATCTAGTGAAACTACTATGTGTAGGCCTGGCACCTGCCGCCGTGTGGCCATTCCCCCCAGCGCCTGCTGTCAGAGGAATAGACTATCTAGTGAACTACTATGTGTGGCCATTCCCCCCAGCGCCTGCTGTTAGAGGAATATACTATCTAGTGAACTACTATGTGTGGCCATTCCCCCCAGCGCCTGCTGTTAGAGGAATATACTATCTAGGAACTACTATGTGTGGCCATTCCCCCCAGCGCCTGCTGTTAGAGGAATATACTATCTAGTGAACTACTATGTGTGGCCATTCCCCCCAGCGCCTGCTGTCAGAGGAATATACTATCTAGTGAACTACTATGTGTGGCCATTCCCCCCAGCGCCTGCTGTCAGAGGAATATACTATCTAGTGAACTACTATGTGTGGCCATTCCCCCCAGCGCCTGCTGTTAGAGGAATATACTATCTAGTGAAAGTACTATGTGCAGGCCTAGCACCAGCTGCCGTGTGGCCATTCCCCGAAGCACATTGGCTATTAGAGGAATATATTAGAGAATGCAGATCTAAGCATGCTGAATTGATACAAACTGAACCCCAGCACACCACCTGATATGCAATACAGAGTTATGCAGCAAAGTTGATGCAGTTTTATCTAGAAGCACTCAGAGAGTGCAGACCTCCGCCAAGGTGATCCGGATCAGTCCCAACATTTAATCAGTTCTTCTTTATCCCATTTCCAACAATTCCTGAAAATTTTATCCAAATCCGTTCAGGACTTTTCAAGTTATTTTGAACACAAACAAACAGACAGACAGACAAACGCCGGCAAAACATAAACTCCTTGGCGGAGGCAACTAAACATTAAATGCAGGAACTCGTGAACTTTTGAGCAGACAGGATCTCTTCTTTGTGAAGCACCACATAGCGTTGATATGCGGACCAGCAGCCCAAGGACTTATGTGTTGAAGTAGGCAGATGAAGTGCTGCCGTCGTGGCAGTGCCAATCCTCCAGGAGTGAGGGGAATAGAGTCCAGGTGGCAGGCCACTGCTTGTGCAGAGAACACGCAGCTTCGAAGAGAACCAGGATCTCGTCATAGGTTTGTGACCATTGATGATGAACAAGGGGGTGATTGTTGAGTAGGGGGACGATGATGCAGATATTTCATCATGGAAGAGAAAGGACAAAAGAAGTTTTAGTTTTAGCAATAATGATATGAGTACCTTGGCAAGATCTGTCAGTTTTGAGTGTTTCAAGAATAAGGAATACATGTGCTTTTCTATATTCAAATCAGAGAAGGTGAGATCATGCTGTGGGTTAAAGGAGAGAGACCTGGTCGTAAATTCGCCACACCTAAGAAAACCATAGAAAGCCCTTAAGAGTACTGCTTTTAATCGAGAATGAATATAAGGTGAAAAACATCCTGTCTCAATCTTGTCACCAACTTGTGCACCAGTGATATAGCGAGAGGCATTCTTTTATCGTTACTTGAAGGACGTTTTTAAGACCACTGAGGAGCAACTGCATGGAAGGATTCGTAGAAGGCTCTGGGATGCAGGGTCTTAGCATCGAATGCAAAACTGAATCTAGCATGGCTTTGATACTTTGCATTTGGAGATTGCGGGATTCAAAAATAATTACAATGAATGCACAAACGACTTAAATGTTTATAGGTAAAGGGCTAAGGAGAAGACTGGCACAAAGGATGAAAAGAAAACCAAGCTGAATCGTAGTCTTTAATGATGCTTTTGCTGAACCCAGTCTCATGTAGTTAGAGGCAGAGGACAGGAGACATACTTACTCTAGAATCATCTGTTTGAAAGGAGGACATGGCAGGCTGGAGGACTGGCTTGGGGACATATAGTTTTGAACTCCTGATATTAAAAGCCAGAAAGAGCATCGCAATACGATTTGCATTTCTGGGAGTGAGTTAGCTTTCAGGATGAAATTATTAAGCATGCATATCTAAGTTAAACATCGTAAGAGATTGTTGATAGCTGGTGATTTAGAGCGGCCTTTGCTGATAATTTCAACTGTAGCTGCATTGTCACAAAACACCATGATTTGCTTCTTTCCAGTTGCTACCCCACAGAGAGCAAGCACAACTATTGGGTAAAGCTCATAGAGGGATCCTCGAGGGTCTGTATTTCAGTTGGCCGTACATCTGCAAACCACTTGTTATTATAGAATCCTCCAAACCAACAGATGGAGCATGAGCATCCGTGAGGGATAATGCGCATAGCAAAGTTTAGGTGACCTAACAAAGACGAAAGATCCCATTTAGAGAGAACAACAGAGGAAGACTAAAAGCTTCTCTAATGCGGCTCAAGTTATCCTGAGGAAGTGAGGCTTGCATGAGCACACTGAGAGTTATGCAGAGAAACTCAGAGCGTGAGGCTGGTTCCACCATTTTGTCTTCTGAAAGTGGCACACACAACTCTTGAAAGAGGTTTTTGACTGTGGAATTGCAGTGGGCTGGTGGAATAGAGGGGAGGTCAACTACCAGAAAATCATTCAGAGATGCAAGGCACAGGGGAATTTGCACATGTTGTAGAGAATCCAGCATAGAGCTTCCGACAGGGTGTCAAAATGCAAGGCTACTATGACAACCAAAGGTCAATTTAACAGAGAAATAAAACTTTGAACGCCACTTAACGCCCAAGGATGCCATTACAGCCCCAGCCGATTAAATCATTTGCATTTGCGTTGTCTATAGAAGCGTAGTATAAAGACAATGGTTCAGGGGGAATTAAGCTGTTTATACTTGGGATTGAGGAGTCATGATGAGCTGAGAGAGCTATAATGAGACATTTGAATGAATATTACCTTATTGCGACCCTTATGGGGCTCACTCTGAAAAATGGAGAAGAGGAAGACGGATTTTGAGAAAGGACCCACCGAAGAAAGTGCAAGATCTAAAATAATGGCTAAATAGGTGTTAAACTCCTCTCTGCGTTGCAGATGTACTTCGCAAATGTTGTCTCTAAAACACTGAAGGCCACGTTAAATTCTGCCGGAGTAGGGGACTTCGACAGTCTTGGATCACGATCCTTAAAACCACTGAGAAGTCCCCACAATCCTCATATCTTTGTCTGCAGATTCAGAACCACAACGGAATCTTCACCAGATTAATGTCATGGCCTGTCGAAATAAGAGCAAGGTTTAATAATTAGTTTGAATAACTGTGCAACTGAGTCAATGCTGATCCTCATAACCTCCTAGATGAACGAATAAAATACATAAATAAAATATAATTAAAATAGATAAATAAGTAATGACACGAGCAGATAGATGACAGGCCCAGAGGCAGACTTATAATTCAATCATTTTGTCAGCTGTTAAAGATGACGGAAATAGGATTACCTGATAAAATTTTGGTTCCTTAGAGAATCAGGAATGGAAGCAGCAGGAGGCAGAAACTGAGAACCCATGGCAGGAACTGGGACTGCAGATCCCAGGGATCTTTGCGGTGTTACGTCGACCGGGAAGACAGCGATTGGTGGAGCCGGCGTAGCTAGGTACGCGGACGAAGAACCCGGGTTGTTGACATGGCAAGCGGAGGATTACGCGTTGATTTCCAAGGTGTTCAGCCTGGTGTGCATCATGTCCAGCGCCGATTTCACTTCGAGAAGTGAAGACAGGTTGGACTCGTCTGTGGAGATGCCGGAATCTGGCTGCTTCGGCTTCTTGGAGGGAGCGCCGAGCTCCGGTTTGGGAGAAGCAGGAAGAAAGGCAGTGCGCTTTTTAGCTGGCACTTTACCTTTCCCCCGGAGGACCACTGGACGCTGTGGCACTGGCACCTGACCCCGGGGCATCCGTGGAGTTCTGCTGGATCATCAGATAATCAAAAAGCTCTTCATGGCTGAGGCCACCTGGCGCGGTGATGTTACATGCGTAAAGCTCTTCCATGATGTGGTACACAGGCCATCCAGCAAGTCATTTGTGAGTGATGCGAGAGCTCTGGCGAGGACGAAGCGGGTCCGATTCATTCCTGGAGCGGACTGAGTCTGGATTTCGGGAATAAGCCCGCATCCTCTCCTGACAGCTGGGACTCACTCTCTGAATCCGAGACGACAAGAGACAGCGACTACCAGAGCCAAAGGTAAGATGACAATCGCATGTGAAAGCAGGTGAAAGAACACGCAGCAAGTCAGTGTAGGGCAGCAGAGTCGTTGCAAGGCAGAGGGAGAGATGGAAAAACTCTCAGTTTAAATATACCGCCAAATTGAGAGGTGAAGAGTGTGATTGGAGGATGGTTGAGAGGAGTGAGACATGTGACATATGAGGATGTTTGAGAGGAGTGAGACATATGACATATGCCTAGCTGAGCAGCTCGAGTTGTCTGCCTGAACTAGCTCGCAGGCGTCGCTCCATGAGTGTGGGTGGGATGAGGAAGCATTAAAGGCAGTTTTTGTTAAGGGTTTAAGTGAGGAACTTAAAGAATAAGTTTGGTTTTTTGACACCTGGACCTTATTTTTAGGATTAAATACGCTCGTAAAAATTAGATATTATCTGCTGCAAAACTCACTCCTCCTATGTGCCATTGCCGTGCAATGTCCACAACAACACCACCAGTTAGCCCCCATTCGTGGACGTGCAGTGGTTGCTTGTTTTCTGGCCAGCTCCTCGTTGGTGTATTCTGGCTCAAAACGATACGGGCATCCATTATACTCAAAGTCGTCGTCAGACACTTCTACATTGGATAAATATTCCGCCATGTTGCACAAAAATAGCCGTGTAGCCTGGCAATAACAGCGGCTCTACTCAGCTGCGCTCTTGCGGTGCATGTCTGTGAGGTCACCAAAAGTTACCCATCCTTGTGAAGCCCCAGATGACCATAACAACGAAGTTGAGCTGACATGGTGATAACACTGGCCATTCATTTATAAAATATAGCTGAAATGAACGAGTTTCACAGCAGATAATGTCTAATTTAGGGGCTTCGATGTGTAGCCGCCCATCACCCAGCTTCTTGGAGTATGCACCTCCCATGGAGCATACAACTCCCTCACTTGTTCAGCTACGGGTATGTCTCCTTTCGAAGCCTGCTATGGTTATCAACCTCCCCTTTTTCCTGAGCAGGAGGCTGAAGTGACGGTTCCCTCGGTGGGTGCACATCTGAGGAGAGTGAAGGAAGTGTGGAAGGACATTCGAACCACCCTCACTAGCTGCGCTGAGAGGAATAAACGGGTCGGTGATCAACATCACTCTCCTGCTCCAACTTACCTTCCTGGTCAGATGGTCTGGCTCTCGTCTCGGGATCTTCCGCTACAAGTCGACTCCAGTAAGCTCGCTCCTCGCTATATTGGTCCATTCCCTGTTGAAAAGATCATTAATGACTGTTCTGTGAGGCTCAGGCTCCCTGCATCCCTGAAAGTGCACCCCACTTTTCACGTCTCCCTGCTCAAACCTGTGGCATCCAGTGAGCTCAGCCCTCCGGCCAAGCCCCCTCCACCCCCCCGACTCATCGATGATCATCCGGCCTTCTCGGTATCCAGGATCCTGGATGTCAGACCCAGAGGTCTGGGGTTCCAGTACCTCGTTGACTGGGAAGGGTATGGACCCGAGGAACGATCCTGAATATCGAGGAGGCTGATTCTGGACGACTCCCTGCTGCGGGACTTCTACGCCGAGCATCCCGACAAGCCAGGCAGGACGTCCGGAGACGTCCGTTGGGGGGGGTACAGTGAGGATTCCTCCTCCTGTGCTCTCACTCTCCCTCCCCCCTCCCTTCCTGCTCTCCTGCTGCGTGTGCTGGAGACACATTTTCTCCAACTTATCCAAACTACTGGATCATGTTTGTGTTGTTCATATTACCTGGACCACAATAATCTAATGCAAAAAAGGAACATAAAGTTACTTACGCAGCCATTGACTTCTTAACAAGGTCTGCAGCATCAACACCCCCCAACATCTTTAGATGTTTACTCTGAAAAGGAGCAACAAGAAATAAAAATATAACCAGAAAAAGTGGTCAGTGGAGTCCAGACCTCCACAAAACAGGCACATGATAAGGACGAAGGGTCTGCAGCGGTCACCAAAGTGAGGAAACCTACAGTCATAATGAAACTTTGCCAGCACTTTACAAGATTAATTATTGAACCCTTTTGTTGTCTTTGTTTTTTATAACACTTGTTGTCCTCCCAGGTACATTAGCTACTGCTAGCATAACACACACACACACAGACACACCCACCCACACACACAACACACCTCAGTGGTGCAAGAAGCCGCAAAAGGCACTTCTTGCTGTAAAAACATTACCCAGATGAAAATATACTGTGCACGCTCTATAGGCCCCATGCGCCTATACAACGTGCATAAGTCTTCGTCTTATCGGTCTCTGATTCTGCTGTCTCTGATCAAAATGAGAAATGTCCCATGAAGTTGTACTTATTAGATCAGTCTGATTGTTTTTGTCTTGTACCCAATCAGGGAGAGGCATCAGAATATCAAATATTTAGCTTTGAAATTCAGGGCTTAACGCAAGAACAGATTTGAGGCCTGAGAAGCTGTCCAGCAGGAAATGTGCACAATATATTGAATTAATTTAAAAGTGTTCTTTGCCTGAAATTAGGAATGGAGCCCTGTTCATTAGCCCCATGTACATTAGAGTTGTGAAAGCCTGATACTCAGACCCCAGTACCACCTGAGGGTTAAAACTTACCAGTTCTGCTTCCTCATTCTTGTCCTCCAGGCGATTCTCTAAAGCTTCGAGCTCTTCTTCAGTATTTGCTGGCTTCACTTCGTAACGTGTTCCAGCAGATGAGGTGGCAACGTGAATTGTATCCTTGATTTCGAGAAGGAGCTGAAGAACTCTCCTCTGGAATTCTAGCCAAGAAAGAAGTGACTGATTATTATTTTTATAACGTAGTGAGTACGCTCTACACCACAAAATCATTGTTTTTTTCATTTGCCCAATAAAAACGCACTACAACAGCTCAAAATCTTACCAAAAATATTTGTGCTATATCTAGACAAAATATCTCATTTCTAGTCAAAATAAATCTCATACACTCAAAATATCAATTTTCACTTGTTTCACACAAATTCTCACTTGAAATAAGTAGAAAAGTCTGCCAGTGGAGATTTTTTTTTGGCTTGTAATAAAAACAAAAGAAAAACCTTACATGTGTTACCATGTGCCCATGTAAAAAATCAGGTTCATTTGAAGAATCAGCAACATGTCATATTGAACTGCTAAATCTGATTCAACTGAAACTTTTGGGACAGCTAGGGACACTAGAAGACTCCTAATTATTTGTCAGCAAAAATAAGACAATAACAACAATTACTTTTTTGAACATCGGGAAGTCTTCCTTCCTCAATCTGTTTGAGTGTGCATGCCTGGACATTGCCTCGGCTGCATTTGAGGGATCCCTTTCAGCTCTCATAGACTTCTCAGGAGGCTGCCTGAGGCTCCGGTCGATAGTTGTTCTTGGGGTGTCACTGATGGAGAGATCTTTGAGAAAAGTTTGACATGAGAAGGCTTTAAATGTCGTTAATATGTATGAAAACACCAAAAATGATCACTGTATGATCAGACTACTTGATTAGTATAAACAAATTAAGCGCTGTTATCGTAGATATGGTAACAGTGGCTAGCGTTAACTAGGCTAACTTTAGGATTAGCCATGGATGTATTATTTAGATATATCTGTGAGATGAGCTTGATATGAGAAGGCTTTGACTGTCATTGGCATTTTGATATGTATGAAAACACCCATCATGATCACTGTATGATCAGACTACTTGATTGGTGTAAGCAACTTATTGAAACAAATGCAAATAATGTTGTTTTTTTTCCCTTAGACCAGTGCGGTGGGCCGAGTGGTGGATCACTGTAAAAAGCAGCAGAATGGATACAGATACAGATACAAACATCTGCAACCAAAGTGGAGACGCCTGACATTTAACAAATGGACAGTAAACAAACTGAGGAGGCTGCACAGGAAACAGCTAAGCTGTTTGTTGACACCATGGATTCACATGAAGAAAGAATCCATGCTGGAGCCTTTAAGTTTATCTTTTATAATCTTGAAGATATGTGAATGTTCTGTGAGGAGATAATGGGCAAATAGGGTACTTGGCGTACTGTAAATACAAAGAGGAGAAAAAATAAAAAGACATGGTTGAAAGTTTGCTTTGTGTCCACTCTGTTTTCTCCTGTAACAGATGTTATTGGCGGTCTGGCTCATGTAACTCAGTACTCAGTAATTCACTTTGAATAAACAAAGCAAAGTTAATTTTAAATAATCATCCCTCACACCCTCCTGGGAAATACGGGTGGTCCGACAGCACAGGTAAGAAAATAGCAGTATAGAAAGCAATATTAAGTAATTATTAATGAATTATGATAAGGTGGAACAATTGCGAACACACAAGGTATGCCTGTGTTTCAGATTTGTGTAAATCAATAAGTAAATTAATCCAAAAGTGCGTGAGGTTTCATTTTCAATGGTAAATATTGGTATAAAAGCAAAGAACAATCAGCAATTGGTTGGAGTGTAGAAGCATAATGCAATTACACATAAGGTGTTTTAAGATATTTTTTTTAATGAATTTGTATTGCTAACCAAATTAACAGCTATCCATTTTGCTGAATAATTAAAATACTGGTGTAAAACAATTCATGTTCTTGGGGATAATAAAATATGTACAGTTTTTATTATTTATTAGTTTGTATTATTTATCTGTAAAATAACTCTCGAAGGAGTCATCCTGTTTTGTATTTTCTGTATTTTTTATCTTGATATTTACATCTGTTTGTTTCTATTATCCTGTTGAACGGGAAACATATACTTCTTTTTTCATAGTTTTAATTGAACACATGAATACACGAATAAATCATATTCACAATGTAAACATAAAATAAAGCCCCCATAATAAAGTAAATTCACACGAGACGAAAAATAATCATTTCCAGGTATAATCGCTTTTATTTTATCTTCCAAGAAATATGCACTTCTGGTACAATCGCTTTTATTTTGAAGTGCTTTGAATCAACTTCCGGTCCCATCAGTGGAGCGGGTCCTATCAGTGCAGGTCTGCAACAAAGGTTCCTGACAGTGCAGGTCTGCAGCCAGACTGCCTTGAGACAGATACAAGTATCTGTCTTGGGTGCCAGGACATGTTCCTCACAACACCCTCACCTCTTACTGCTCCTTGTGGGTTCAGAAGCCTTCTGCAGCCGCGAGAAGGACTCTGAGGAACTCCGCCCACGTTTCTGCAAAAGTGGCTTGAACCATCTTCTTCAGCTACAGCTAAATGATATGGTTAAAAAAATATATAAATTATAAAAGGAAATTGCTATGACCATTACTGCAAATGAAGTCTAATTCTCAAATTAGAAGGCATGATCATTTTGCATTGCAGTTTTTACAAAATATATATATCGTGACATTTGCTGAGGTCAGTATAACAAACATTTTCTTACATCTGGAAGATTTGTAGTTCAGACTCTGCAGCTTTACAATGCTTCATTTATACTGACAATATTGTTATTTTGATCATATTTAAATTAAATACCTCCGTCCATGAGTGAAAGACCCTGAGGAACCGCAACGCTGTCTCTGAGAAAGGGATTCGGACAGACTCTCTTGGCCAGGGCTGAATGATCTGCTTAAAAAATAAAGAAGGGAAATTGCTACAGCAGGTATTGCAAATGAAGTATAATTCAGATTAGTGGGAATGATCATTTTGTGTTGCAATTTGTATTTTTACTAGAGAAGAAGTAATATCATGAACATGTGACATTTAGGTGAGGTCAATATAACAAACATTTTCTTACACCTGGAAGATTTGTAGCTCAGACTTTGCAGCTTTACAATGTATTATTTTATTGTCTGTACTTTTTTAAAAGCCTCCAGTGGACAAGTGTTGATAATTAGCATGTATGCTAAAGCACTCAATCAGTGCATCTGGTTTGTTCAGTGTAATTTTGATGTCCATACCAAATAAAATCTAATAATAATAATAAAAATAATAATAATAATAACGATAGTGATAATAACAATAATAACAAAATCAACAATAAGAATAATAATAATAGTGCTTCATTTGCACTGAAATATTGCACTGTTAATCATTTCTCAATTAAATACCTTCAACCATTAGAAGGAGACTCAGAGGGACTCCTGCTACCACTGTGTGCCAAGGATCGAGATTGAGGGCTTGAGGGGTTGTCCATCAGGGTTCTTTCTGCATTTTTAGAGGGTTTAGACACTGGGAAGGGTTAATATGTCAATAATTCAAAATTACTTTACATGTATTTGGTTAGTCAACATAAGCAAGATTAACAGTTGACATTAACATAAAAGACAATTAAAATTTATGTTTTGTGGCATTCAATACAAGTTGTAGCCTTTCAGTTCTGGGGTAGCATACTAAACTTCAAAATATTTGATATCCACTCAAAGAAAAAACTGGTTTCACACAACCACCTACCAAACTGTGCATCTGTCATTTTGGGAGGAGCTGGAAGAACAAAGTCATCTGTAATAACTAGGCGACAGTCATAAAAAAAGTACTAATTGGCCCAATACTGACATAAACACGTGGTGGTTAAGATGCTACAATGATGTGTTCTGGATGTGCATACCTTTTGTTATTCTTTTCTTGGCTTGATTGTCATTGCTTGTACTGGCGGGATGCAGGAGGCTGCGTCTTTTTTTTGTGTTGGAAGTTTTGCAATATTTACCAGACTGTGCATGGATCATTTTGGGAGGAGTTGGAAGAACAAAGTTGTGTGACATGACCCACCACCAAGGAGTCATTGCCCCCTTTAGGTGTGGCATACCCCAAAATGAACCACTGTTCAAAAACAAAAAGCACCAAAACTCTGAAAATACAATGAAAGCAAAACCGCTAATTTGACCTCCGCACACTGAAAAACTTTCATGAATCTTTGATCTGAGTGAGCAACAATCAGAGGGAGCTACAGGCAAAACATGTTGCTTGCTCACAAAGATTCTGTAAAGTTTTTCAGCATGCGGTGGTCTATTTCACTGTTTTTCTTTAAATGTTCCTGCTACCAACCTGCACCTGATGATCACACTGGCTGTGCACAAGGAGATCATTTTGTTGGTTTACTCTAGAAATACAATGTTATGTGTGAAAAATGTGATGTAGGCCTTGGGGCCATGTAGACATTGCCTTCAGTGCATTGGTTCCTGTAAATTAAGACATACCTTCACAAGGAATACATTTTCGAGACTTCTTGGTGGCCTCTTCATCTAAAATTGGTAATATGCATTCTGTAAGACAGTGGTCATCTTTCAAACAATTAGACATAGCTGTGTTGACTGTCTCAGATTGAATTGACAAAAAAGGTTAGAAAACCCTACTCCAACCACATTGCTGTGATAGAGGTATGAAAATAAATGTGACAACCAAAAAATGTCATTTATTACATACCCGTACTCTTTAGCATAAGACCTGGAGTAGATTCTTTTTGACTGTCTTCATTGACAGATTGTTCATCTAAAAAAAAGGAAAAAGTCAATAAATCTTTGATAGACAATTACAAATGTTTCAGTATTCTACAACATGGAAAATGTTACGAATGATCAGAGTTGTAAAAGTGCACAACATACCCATTTGGTAGTCAGGATAATATATATATTTTTTTGGCCTCCTCTTCGTTGGTAACTCCTCTTCTGAGCCACTCAATTCTGCAGTTGTTGGAACATCATACTTCTCGCATTTATTCTTGTCATCTGAAAGTACGTAAAGCAATGGTAAAATGCATACAAATGAGTAAGTCTTAATATATAACAGTAACTGGCTAAAAATGCAGGTTTGGCTATTATAAATTACTAGTTTCATTTTTTTATATAAGCGGATATGATCTTGCATGCCAACAGTCAGCAATAAACTGAGGCTATTGAATGACAATATTGTTTTTTTATTGCATATGATATGATTTTGCGAAGAAGGGGCAGGACTAAATAAGCTTTTTGCTTCCTTCTGTTCCCTCTCAAGCATGTTATTTTGTTTTGTTTTTTTTCTGGCTGAAACTGTTTATTTGTGTTGTGCTTTAGTTATGTTTAATTTTATGGTGATTTGTTGTTGTTATTGTTCAAGATAAAACCAAACAATGTAACAGTCTCCCCAAAATACACACACAAACAAAACTGACATTATAGCAGGCCAGAAATTACCAAACATACATAAGAGGCAGAGATACTTTAAAGTTCATGTAAAACAGAAAAATTAAGAAATGTCCATATATATGTGTCAACAGTTTGAAATTCGCCTTACGTCCATATATGACATAATTCTTTGCCTTACAAAACACATACCTGACTGACTGGCTATCCAACAGTTAAAGTGAATAACCATCATTACATTATAACTAAAAACTTTTGTTAGCATGTGCTAGCAAGAGCTAGAATGCATGCTCTCCGCTAGCTAACTTAGTTAGCACTGCTAGTCTTGGCGAATGCTGCTGTTGGCTGTATGCCCAAAACTAACCATTAACCAAAGCGTACATGACGTCACGGGTTTATCATAAAATGCGACTTCAAAAACTTTGCTTACCATAGAGTTGTAGCTGTTACTGCCAATGTCAACCACAGTCCGAACCGCCAGTAAAAACCTGTTTAGCCTGACGATGACGACACAGACCCACTTTGCGCATGCGCAAGCGGGTGTTGTCAGTGTCTCAAAAATTGTTGATATTTCAATGTTGAATCCATAGTGAGTTAACAACACCACTTCAACTATTTGGTGTTCAACATTGTTTTGACGTTGAATTAATGTTTTTTCATAAACTGACATTATTTTAACAACATTTAAACGTTAACGTCAGTCGAATGCCAGCTGGGATAACATAGGACAGTAATTGGATGAACTGCTTCAGTAATATGAATATCTAAGCAACCTGTTATATGTGTTTTATATTTTAAAGCGACTAATCAATGTCCTAAACACAAAACTTACTGTGAAGTCGATGTTACAATACAGACGTTAACACTGCAGGGATAAACAAGACGACCTACTCCAAACTGCAGGAGGTTGGGGGTTAGAAAGTAACTGGATGACATACCACGTTTTCCAGTGGCGGTCCGTTAGAGAGCGGGAATGAATACAAAGATTGAAAAATGAAAAATAAAACAAAAAATAAAAAATAAAAAATGCTAAAACTAGGGGAGGCATTGTTGTTGGTTTTTGTTCAATTAAATTTACAGTAGAAAACATGATAAAAAATAACTTGGTCACAGCTGCTTTACTAAAAGACTGTTTGAAATACAGTCTGAAATACATGAAAAACTCCCCAGCCACAACCAATAAAGTACATTATCTATTTAATATAAGCTTTAAAATGATCTTAGCCTTATTCTTATAACATTAATGAACTTTATTTAACCAGAAAACCTCATAGTCCTGCAAGCTAAAATTAATGGTAGCATCAACAGAAGTTAAGGGTCTAGTTACTTATCCTTGAATTTTATTGCCCCATCTTCATTTACTTGTAGTACAGCCTGTGTCATTTTCATAAATAGTTCCTCCATGAACAAGCAGGAGATAAAGCTTGATAAAGCAGGAAAACAAGCTTCCATTTGAAGCAAAAATATATTCTAACTGTAAGAGAAAAAATGTTCCCTGCTTTGAAACCAGGGAGGATCGTGTGTAGGGATGAGAACTGTACAATGACCACTGCTGGTCATATGAAGTAATTACATCCTTTAAAAAATATAGAATACTAAAGTACTAGACTTTGAATGCTAAGAATTCAAAGTATCTGAAATATTCCTGTTGTAAGAAGGATGATAAAATCTCCTCCCCCACAGAGCAAGTATTAAATATATTTAGGCTATTAGTTGTATTGTTTTATTGCAGTTAACCCCTATGTTGACATCACAATCTTGTTAGCACACACTGGATTGGGGTACACCCCATGCTTATCAAAGGTAAACTTCTGTACCTTTTGCTGTTTTGCACAATTGTATCTGTCTGCAGGCCGCAAGACAAAGGCGTGTCGCAGAGTGATGTCATTTTGAGATAAGCCTACTTTGCAAGACGCTAGTTAATGGGACGTAGAGCCACGCAAGATGTGGAAAGTTTTAGCGATGAACAATGGCAGATGGTGTCCAGACTGTAAGTGTTAGCATATTTCATGTAATAAATGTAAAACAGTTGCTGCACTTAGTTGTATTATTACCTAACCCTTACCCTAACTCAAGTTGGGTTAAAGACATAATAAACAATAAATAATACATGTGCCCGTGCCTGTGATGCCCCTCTCGTTTTGTACCTTTCAGATTAAACATAGGTCCAACTCTATCCACTCTAAGGACCATTTCTGTACCTTACGAGGTATAATTATGATATGCGTTGACAACCCCTCACTGTTCATGGTGGCTTCTCTGATGGTCACATGTGTCCTGTTCCTGAGTAGTTTCAGAGCTTCCACAGTCGCCAAATATCCACTTCTATGATCTCCAACTTGCAGTGATGCGCAGCGCCCCCTGGGGACACCCCCAAGTGGATGCCACATGGAGGGCTCCAAATCGACCCGGCGCAGGAGTGTTGTCTGGAGAGAAAACTGCAATTAATTTAATCAATTTCTTTAACGCGTCATTTTGTTTGTAATTCATTAATAGCAAAAATCACTCCAGGTCAATGTTAATTGCAGACATATTCCCCTGCCCATAACACCATCATAACAGAATCAAGGGGGCTAAGAAGCTGATGTGTCATATATCTAAAGGAACTAATAAGCTTCGTTTAGTGCAACAACTTACTGATGACAAATGCTTTATACTTATTTGTCTCTCACAATTTTTTCAAATTCTTCCTCTCCTCCTCCTACTCCCCAACATACATACATAAGACCAAACATTCGATTTGAAAGTGACAGCAATGAACATTTATCTGTCAACCAATCTGGAAAGTTGCCTCCAGCCCTAGTTCTCCTGGTTCTCCCAGTTCTCCTATATCCTTTCCTATATCTTTTTCTAAATTTTGTCTAAGTAAGGTCACACGTCCACCAGTTTTCTTGATAAGCCAGTAAGCTATAAGACTACAAAGATTTGTTTCATAGTAAATGGACTTTTGTTAATTTCGGAATAATTTTTATCAGGCCAACGGATAATTAATTTTTGAAATTAATTACAAATCATTTTTTCATCTAATCGAGACCTCAAAGCTCCAGCTCCAGCTTCACCTTTAACAGAACCTGCTAGTCTAATCTAAGACGGCACCTCTCTCCCGTGAAAACTACGGGACCAGCTCATGTCGGCAAACCCTCTCCCTGGATCCATCGTGCTGGATTGAGTGTGGACTTCTCAGCCTCCCTTTGGGACAACTCCAAACCAGAACAGTCCTACATGGCTCTCCAGTAACTACTTTGAGATCCAAACTCCAGAAACAGTGCCATAGTAAGACTGCAGTTCTGAACTCCTACAGATGGGCTTGAGTGTCTTGGTTTAATTCCCATTAGTTACCCTTGATTTGACCTTTCTAAAGTAGATTAATTTGTTAAATGAATCCTCTATAATCACTCAATATACTCAAATGTTTCTTGAGGGTTCATAACTTAACTTAACATAACTTCTTACCTTATTCACAGCATCATTGACTAGTATGACTCTGACATTTATTCTTTCTTAAGTGCTTCATTTTATTTTATTTTGTCTTATATATTCATCATATGCTTTAATAAATCACCCTTAAATTTAAAGTTCTGTCTGTTGGTATTCTATTTGGAAGATTGACATCACTGTATGAGAACTCTGTCTTTAGACTTGAGACTGACGAAATTGATCAATTTTGATTTAATTTATTTATCTGATATTAATTAAAATAATTTGTAAATCAATTAATTAAATTTTGCCTTTTTTATATAAAAAGGATGGTGCCCCTTTAATTAACAAGAGCAAATGAGATATTAAATGAATATTAATTTCTTTATCTAATGTTAATTAACCCTTTAGGCGCAAAAGTTGCAAAATTGCGACAAGCAACATTGCTGGATGAAACAGGCCATAGCTGCATATATAGTGCTGAATAGTGTTACCACTTTTCACCAGGAGATAGTGGACATGTGTCACTTTAATCTGAGGAGCATTTGTGGGCGTATTTCTATTCAAAGTTTTGGCGTAAATTTAGTTTGAAACTCACACACCAGATCGGGGAGATGCGCGAGTGGCTGTAAAGCGGAGCAGAGGGAGAGACACGCACAGAGAGAGAGAGAGCGATATAGAGAGTGAGTTAGAGTACTGACAATGCTGAGAGTACTTCGTCAAGTACTGGCTGACTCTGATTCTGAGGATATTTACCCTCTGAGATGATGTTCAGTCGTCCAGTGAGGACGTAATTGGCGGCGCGTATGCGTGCAGCGGCACCGGGTCCGTGCGCCATGACAGTCACCAAGCAGCACATACTAAGGCCTATGCTTTGCCTCTCTGTGGCCGGGGTGAAAGTAATTGGCGAGTGCCGAGGAGGGGACGTGGTCTGGGAAGCAGGGGAGCTCAAAACACCGTGAAAAATGACGGTGGTAGCGTGGATGAGAAAAAAAACGCGGAGCCGGCAGACGAGGGAGAAGCCGGGAGATGAAAAGCGCTGTCAGAATAGCGGTGGGACGTTCATGTTCGGCCCGTAAATTACAATGATGATGCCCTGGGTTTACTTAGGGATGAGGAAGAGTACCAAAAGTGGATCAGACATTTTGATAAGCCTGTTGGGTATTGTGGAGACAGGGATCTGACAAATTTTGAGCCCAATGACTTCTTGTCTCTTTTTTTGGATGGTGAATTCTGGAGCCTAATCACAAATGAGACAAACAGATATGCCCACCAGTTCTTAGAGAGGGAAAACCCCAAACCAAACTCCAGATTTCATGACTGGTGTGATGTTACAGTCCCTGAGATGAAAGCTTTCATGTCACTTCTTTGCGTACATTTTTCAATATGGCCACCACTTGGTGATGTCACAATATGCAAATTAGATGAGTTTATTTACTTCCATTCCAAATTTTGGGTCATACTGAAGATTTTTTCTCAACTACAGTCTGCCTTTATCTCTAACCACTGTCAAACTACAACCTTTTGAAATTTTGATATCAAAATTGAATATTTTCCAATATGGCTGCCATCTGATGATGTCATAATATGCAAATTAGATGAGTGAATTTACTTCCATCCCAAATTTTGGGTCATACTGAAGATTTTTCTCACTGACAGTCTGCCTTTATCTCTAACCACTTTCAAACTACAGCCTTTTCAAATATTGATAGAAAAATTTAATATTTTCTTGAAAAACTCTGGCGCCTAAAGGGTTAATATCCAGAAAATAATCGTTACAAAAGCTTACATTTTTTTCCCATTTTTAGGAACAGTTAGAAACTAGCAGCTTACAGCCATTGCAATGGACCAGGAGGTGGAGGCATATATAAAGAGATGGCTCCATCTTTCTGGAGACAGAGATGGTGGGAGGAGAGAGAGGGAAAAGCGGGCCTCACAGCACACACGTCAGTCAGCTACAAAGCCTATTTTGAAATATAAAGTGCCAAGACGAGTATGTGGACCTTTTGGAATTTCCTTGTTTTCTGCATTAAATGTTGAGTAGATATGATGTAATCTACTTCAAACATATAGACACACACAACAGGCTCTAAATTCGTGCACGCCGCGGCGAGACGCAGGGTGGCGCAGCCTGTGCAGTGTTAATAGGTGAGGCACAGCCCCACGAGCAGGCAGTTTGGTAAACTAGTAGACCGAGCCGCACTGACTTGTGCTCTGATGGGCATGGCAGCACAGTGAGGGGAAGTGTCGACAGAATCAGAGTGCGCTGTAAGCTTGCCAATCCCACCACGGTTAGCTTTGGGACAGTGGTAAATTCGTAGACTGATGGAGCAGCGCGCTCACATCACCAACATTAATTGACATTTTTTTCAAGTTCCAATTTCCAAATGAGAAAAAAGGAGACTCAGTCATTTCCTGAGTTTATTTACCAACATCCAAACATACTTCAAGGTCCCACAGAGGAGATATTTACCTGCTTGCATTGCAGAACAGTCAGAAAGAAATCGACAGCGACATCTAGTGATGTTCTCAGTCATCTTCACCTGTCGATGTTTTCAGTCATCTTGAGGAATTTTACAATTCACCTCGCCAGTGGCGCATTTAAAGGTGAGGAGAGGAGCTGATGTGGTTGGTGGAAGCTGGACTCGGCTGTGGTTAAACCCACTCCACGCCTCTCTTCTCCTTCTTTCCCGTTTGCGCCGGTGGGAAGGACTGAGATGGTAAGGAGGTGGAGTTGCGCCCCACTCACCAAAATTGGCTCACCGATTTTGCAGAATGGGTGCAAAATGCAATTGTTTGTGTGGTGTAAATGCTTACACCACACAAACAATTGTTATACTGGTATTTCATGCCTTTATTGAACATAAGCCATTAAACATTCAAAGTACTGGCGGAAAAAGTAAGTGAACCCTTGGATTTGAACCTCTGTAGGCAGCAATAAACTAAACCAAGTCCTTTAATTGGCTGCTGATCAGACCTGCACAACACTTATATTGTGTGTTACATAACTGCTTCAGTTCGGCCATATTTTTATGATGTCTGGAGTGAATTGCTCTGTTCAGGTCATGAGATGGTTTTGCTTCCAACTGACAGCATTGGCCATGTTCTTATTCAGTATAATACTTTCTTTGGCATAATATTAGAAACGTATCACCGTCTACCCCTGTAGATCAGACAATCTGTTTTCTCATTCAAATTTGGAACAACAGAAGAAAAACTAAACTTAGACCCTATCAGCCAGGCCATAGTGGCACTACTGGATAAAGTAAATGCTGATGTGGAGCCACTCACAGAGTTAGCGAATAAAAATATAAATATCAGGTTTGATTGACTTCAGGTGTGAAGTATGTCTGAGCATGTAATTGTTGAAGAAAAATTCAGTCCAGTTGGGGTTTGCTGTGGTGAGGTGAGTTATTGAAGCAAGCCAGCAAACTGGTGAACCGACAGACAGAGTGCAGGTCTGTGTCTGTGAGCTGACCACGACTAAGGAAAGAGCAGGTTACAGTCGGAAACAATGGGATAAACCAAAAGGGAAAGAGGAGAGTGTGCCTTGACCAGACATGCTTAATCAATCAGACATGGTAAATCAATTGAGACAGAAGACAGACGTCTGAGTGAATTAAGCCACTGTGAAACATTAGACAGAAGGTAGATGTCGTTTCCTTAGCCAGTATGCATACAAAGTTCTCTAATCAGGGTACAAGGATGGGTGGGGTAAGTCTGAGCTTCAGGTGTAAGGAGGTCGATTGTTAAGGAAAGGACCTACAGGAATGTAGTTTCCAGGCTTCAGACAATTTGCCTCCCAAGGCACTAGATTTACATTGGAGACAGTTTACAAACCAAGACACTAGAGCAACAATTCAACATTTTCCCTATCATAATCGAGCTGCTTTATTCCAGTTCACTTTGTTTGTTATCAACCCAATCTTTTATTTCTTTCTGAAAATTTGTTCAGTGGTGTCAGCAGGTGACATTACGTTAAGCAAGCAGATACTATGATAGTGAACAGACATAACATTTACCATAGCTGCAGATTAATTGTAAATAAAAACAAGCTATGGATTTTTTGAAAGACGTCAACACAATATTGTAGAATATTTATATTATTCTTTAGGGACTTTTTTGCTTGGTGTCCTGATAATGGTTTTGTTTTGCACTTCACTGCCACCATATTCAGTAACCACAGTACTGCTTAATAGTGTCAAAATGTGTACTTCTGTTAATTTTCTTAAAGGGTCAAGAGAAGACGAGCCAGATGAGTAGTGACTTTTTTAAAAATTTCGAGTGTTCCACCTTTTTTCCTTCAGATTGATCCAGTGTTCAACATTTTTCAGCTTGAATTGTTCTACTGTTTCACCTTATTCACATTTTTTTCAGTCCATTCATCTGATTTTGTTTGAATTGTGTTTGATTTTGCCTAGATTTTGTTGCAGTAAAAATATATAAAAATTATAGTCCCCTACTGTCTCCAGTTGTTTCTTGAGTTTGGTAATTTCTTAAATTCTTCGGTAGGTTTCTTCGTCATTGATGCAGCATTGCTATCTTAGACCCCCAGATGAGTCCCAACAAGATCCGACCACTGACATGCCGGCATTCACAATCTGTCTGAGGGTAATTAAATGGCATATAGTCACAAATTAGTACCAGTTCTGATTTATTCTTTGTTTATATTTGACATAAAACATGGTAATGGTTTAGTTGTGACTCATTAGGTGTACAGGCTAGACAAGGTCATAGAATGTGTTCCAGTTAAGGGTGAATCTAAACACTAACTGTGTCTCTTATTCGGATGAGTTCTAATATATTTGGTGAGCTCTTGATATGTAGCATTATGGCTAGGCAAGTGTTAAACACCCAAGTGCCATTATTGCATGTGGTATGTGGACCAGATTCAAAGTCTGGGCCAGAATACAAATGTGCAATGACCATCATTTGGTATGCTTTTGGTTTACATCTGGCAATGTAATGGCTTGGTTTTGGCCCACTTCTGGCGAAGTGGGCAAGTTCTTTTTGTTATCTGTTGTCTTGTATTTTAGCCATATGTGATGATAGTTTTGTTATAAAATGTGTGAGTTTGATATATGGCAAAATGGGAACAGGCTACATTTAAATTTACATTTAAAGTGCAAGTGCATTGTGATTCAAGTCATATACAGGAAAAATAAATACAATATTTAAGTTAAGTTAGGTTGAAATTCATATAATATGAAGCAGTGAGCTAAAGCTACCTTGTCATTAAGGAATGTTTCCGTTATTTGTGTTTTATGTCTTTATACAGTTTCACTCTGGTTTATGAATGCATCATAAACGGCATCTTATTAAAGGGCAAGACTAAGATGATTCCTGACTCCTCTGCATTTATTAAACAGAGTTTGGCTGGCTGTTAATTTGTGTTGCCATACAAAGAGAACAGTACAAAGAGTACAAATTATCAAAATGGTGTTATCTCAGAGAAATACACTTATTCTCTATCGAAAATTCTGATCTTGACTAAAACTGATACTTTAATGGCACTTCAGTTTTTATGCCTTAATGATCTTTTCCCAGTGATTTACGCATTTTTGGAGACAAGTGTTGACTCTAAAAAAAAACAATTCCAAATTGTTGCTGCATTTTAAAGTACAAAATATCAAAATGGTGTTATCTCAGCGAAACACACTTATTTTTGATCACAAATTCTGGTCTTGAGTAAAACTCATATTTTCCTGGCAATTCAGTTTTTAATGCCTTAATGATCTTGTCCCAGTGATTTACACATTGTTGGAGACAAGTGTTGACTCTAACAACCAATTCCAAAGTTTTGCTATATTTTAGAGTACAAAATATCAACATGGTGTGATCTCAGAGAAATACCCTTATTTTTGACCAAAAATGCTTGTTTTGAATAAAACTGATATTTTCATGGCACTTCAGTTTTTAGCCCTTAACGATGGTTTCCAAGTGATTTAAGCATTTTTGGAGACAAGGGTTTGTCTCTCATAACCAATTCCAAATTGTTGCAACTTTTTAGAGTAAAAAATACCAAAATGGTGTTATCTCTAGAGAAATACGCTTATTTTGGATCCACAATTCATTTCTTGATAAAAAATGATATTTTCTTGGCACTTCAGTTTTTGAGCCCTTAATGATGGTTTCCCAGTGATTTAAGCATTTTTGGAGACAAGTTTTTTCTCTAAAAAAACAATTCCAAATTTTTTCTGCATTTCAGAGTACAAAATATCAAAATGGTGTTATCTCCAGAGAAATACGCTTGCATTTGATCAAAAATGCTGTTCTTAAATAAAACTGATATTTTCTTGGCACTTCAGTTTTTCACCCTTAATGATCTTTTCCCAGTGATTTAAGCATTTTTGGAGACAAGTTTTGTTTCTCATGACCAATGTAACATGCCATGTTCAGGCATTGTAGGGAGAGCTAGACAGGAGACACACGTAGCTCTTACGTTCATTTTATTCAAGCTCTGTTCCAGCACGTCCGGTCCGTCACTTATTCTCGTCCCACCACACAACCCGGTACACACCTAGGTTTCTACTACCATCTGCTTCCATTACATCTCCCCCCTTTAGTTAATTGTCAGACTTTCTTAAGAGCACTTCTTTTGTTTATACTGCATTTGTAACTAGGCTGAACAGTAGACATGAATAGTAACCCTGAGTACTAAACATTCATGCAAACAGCATCACTCTTCTTTTCTCCTCTGCTTTTTTTTTCTTTTTTTCAGTAGTGCATTACATCACCTGTGAAATTTCCCTATTCATTCTTATTCTTTTCAACAGTTTCTATGACAACATATAAACATTTCTTTTAAACTGACCTTTGTCTCTTGTTCACCTTTTTTTTTTTTTTTTTTTTTTTTTTTTAACCCAACCACAACTTTCCATCTAATCTATAAGTTCAGTCTGTTCGGCGGTGTTATGGTCCGGCCTGATCTCGTCACTCTAGCAGTCTCTGGAATGACCCTGATGTGAGATCGGTTTCTCCTGAGACATCCTGAGGGCAGGTCAATGTTGTAAGACCTCGGTGTCTGAGTTGGACCACTGACAGTCCCTGTTTCCTTTGTATTCTTCACCCAGACCCTTTGTCCTGGTCTAAGCTCATGTCTTGTCTTTGTGTTGTGTCTTTTGTTGAACCATGAGGCCTGTTTGTCTTTTGATTCCTGATCCTTCCTTCGGAAAGCTCGGAGGTCTGGCCATCCTGGCTGTAGCTTCTCTTTGCTGATGGGAAGGGTTGTCCTGATGTTGCGCCCCATCAGCAGCTGTGCAGGAGATGATCCATGGGAGTGGCCCTGTATGCTATGAGAGCCTTGTGTGGATCTTCCCCCTTTTTCAGTAGAGACTTCACTGTTCTCACAGCCCTCTCAGCCTCCCCTTTACTTTGAGGATAGCGAGGACTGCTGGTCACATGCTTGAAGTCATAGTCTCTAGCAAAGGCTGCAAACTCCGCTGCAGAGAACTGGGGGCCATTGTCCATAATAACAGTCTCTGGGACCCCATGACGTGCAAAAATAGATTTTAACTTTCCTGTCACGTGGGCTGTGGTGGTGGTAGTAAGGTTAGCCACTTCAATGTAGCGCGAGTAGTAGTCAATAACCACAAGATACATGGCATTGTCCCACTGGAAAAGATCTGCTGCCACACGCTGCCATGGTCTGTCAGGCAACTGAGTCGTCAGCAGCGGCTCCGGTGCATTCTGAGCCTCACGTGCACAGATTACACAGTTGTCCACTTTCCTTTTGATCTGATTGGTCAGACCTGGCCACCACACTGACTGCTGTGCTCTGGCAGCACATTTTGTCATACTTTGGTGACCCTCATGTATTTTGTTGAGCATTTACTCTTGCATTGTGACAGGAATGACGAGTCTCCCGCTTTCATCAGTATCCCGTCTACAACCAGCAAGTCTTGGTGGTATTGCCAGTACTGCTGCAGTTGAGGTGGAAGAGCTTTTCTGTTTTTAGGCCAACCTGTTTGCACCACATGTTTCAGTCTTTTGCAGACATCATCTGTGTCCTGTGCCGTCCTGATCTGTGCCAGCCTCTGCTCTGATGCTGGCAAGTGCTCCATCACCAGGTTGATGGATTCATGCACATCCCGTTCCAGCTGCTCGTCCTCCGGTGTAGGCGGGTCTTGGAGTGGGGCTCTGGATAAAGCGTCCACTGTGATCAGGTTCTTTCCGGGCACATGCTCGATCTTATATGTGAAGTGAAGCAGTCGCAGTCTGAATCTGAGTATGCGAGGTGGCAAGTCATCTAGCGCTCTGCCGCCTAGCAGGGAAATGAGAGGTTTATGATCAGTCTGTATCAGAAAGTCCATCCCTATCAGATAAGACTGAAAACGCTCACACGCCCAGGTAAGAGCAAGTGCTTCCTTTTCTATCTGTGCGTATCTGCGCTCCGTGTTTGTCATGCTGCGTGATATGAAGGCAACAGGCTGCCATTCCCCTGACGACTGCTTCTGGGACAAAACTCCCCCCAACCCATAAGAGGAAGCGTCAGCTGCGACTTTTGTCTCTCTGTTCAGGCAGTATTGTGCCAGAACTGCTGGCGAGCTCAGTTCTTTACGCAGCTCATCAAATGCTCTCTGCTGCGTGCTCCCCCTCACCCAGTCGGTGTCTGATTTGAGCAGGTCTCGTAGGGGTTGTGTGAGCTCTGCAATGCACAAAGAGAACTTTCCCACTTTCCCTAACCATGCCCACAAACCTCTTCACATCAGCGGCGTCTTTGGGTGTGGGCATTTCCCTGATTGCTTTGATTTTGCCTGGGTCTGCTTCAATGCCCTGTGCGCTGACAATGTGGCCCAGGAACTTGACTCTGTCCACTGCAAACTGGCACTTATCATTGTTGAGGGTCAGGCCCTCCTCCTGGAGCCTCCCCAAAACTCTGTGCAGCCTGTGGTCATGTTGTTCACGCGTTGATCCAAAGACCAAGATGTCATCAGCGTGACACACAGTCCCTTCCAGCCCCGTCAGCATCTGTGTCAGCCTCTTTTGAAAATGTTCAGGTGCCGATGAAATCCCGAATGGCAGTCTCTTGTAGCAGTATCTCCCAAAAGGAGTGATAAATGTGGTCAGGGGGACTGATACTGATTCTGGATGGAGGGGTACTTGCCAGAATCCAGCCGTGGCATCCAGCTTTGTAAAGACAGTTGCCCCTGAGAGCTTGGCCAGGGTTTCATCGACAGCCGGCAAGATGTGTCTCTCTCGGCAGATGTACTCGTTCAGGTGAGTCATGTCGGAGCATATCCTGATCTTTTCTCTGGGCTTTGGTGCTACCACCATACCTGCGCACCAATCTGTAGCCTCTTCAATGGGCATTATTACTCCCATTTTGTCCATTCTCTGGAGCTCGTTTTTGACTTTGTCATACAGTGGAAGAGGTACACGTCGTGGCAAAGACAGTGCGTAGGGCTTGACGTCCTCCTTCAGTTTAATTTTGTACTCCCCTTTCAGGCAGCCCAGTCCTGTAAAGACTTTGGGATATTGTCTCTTTACGTCAATTTCCAGCTCTCTAACACTGTCGACTAGATGTAGAAGTTTCAGGTCTAAGATTGCTGGAAAGCCAAGCAGAGGAGTAGCAAGCTTCTGTACCACATACACTGGCTGTGTGGTTTTCTTGTCGTTGTATTCTATGACTGCATCAAACTGACCTCTTACCTTTAGAGGTTCATTGCTTGGACCACATAATGGTATGGTTGCTTTGGTGAGTGGACCGTGCCTCTGTTTTGAGTAGGCCGTATCTGGGACGACTGTTGCATCTGCCCCTGTATCCAACTTGAATGTTATGTCTTGGCCATTCACTTTCAGTGTCTTTTTCCATGTGTCAGGTTTCTTTCCTGTGGACACCACTCCCAGGAAAAGAGTGTCCTCTTCTCTCTCCTTGAGCACGGCGCCTACTCTTCCTGACTTACAAACTGCTGCAAAGTGTCCTTTTTTTCGACATTTTCTGCATTCTGCGTCCCATGCAGCACAGTTGTTCAAGGAGTGTGCTGGGCTTCTTCCACATCATCCACAGCTTTTCTGTCCTGTCTGAAAACCTTTTTGCCCCTTTTTGAAGGTCGTCTTCCCTGTCTGGTATTCTCTGTGTGACTTCTTTTGGAATTTCAGCAAGTCCACATTTACTTTCTGTTCTGTAGTAGTTGTCTCCCTCACTATGGGTTGCTGTTTCTTAAGTTCTTCATGTTGTCTTATCGTGGTAATTGCTTTTTCAAGTGTTAATTCACTGTCCATTTGAAGTTTTTCAGACAGACCATGATGCCTTATCCCCACCACCAACCTATCTCTGATCATCTCATCCTGCAGAGGGCCATATTGACAGTGCTCTACTAGTTTGTAAACAGCAGAGATGAAGGCCTCAGCCGATTCACCTGGCTCTTGATTTCTTTTATTGAAACGAGCCCTCTCGTAGATGACGTTATATTTGCATATGAAGTATTTATCAAAGGCTTCTTTTTGTCCGCCTCGCTTAAGCCTAGCGTGGCCAAAACATTATCAGCTTTATCACCCATTGTATAAACTAATGAGTTTACCTGATAATCATCATTCTTACTGTCTAGTCCAGCTGCCACCCGGAACCTTTCAAACCGACGTATCCAGTTGGGCCAGTTAGCAAAATCTGAGAAGTCAAAGTTTTCTGGTGGGTTTATGGAGAAAAGGGAATCCATTCTTTGTCTTTGCTGTTGAGCAGGCTCCGCTGTGTTGTCTCATTACATCCGGGTCCTACAGGCTCCCTTGCTGTCTGTCTACACACTTCACTGCCTTGTGTGTAACCGCGGGCTAGCGTTAGCTTAGCTTCGGCCGGTGCTCACGGGTCGTGGTTATTTATTTATTTAACGTGCCCGACAACTTCTTGCGAACGTTCTTCTGAGACGGGTTTCAACACGCTTCTGACACCATGTAACATGCCATGTTCAGGCATTGCTACACACGTAGCTCTTGCGTTCACTTTATTCAAGCTCTGTTCCAGCACATCCGGTCCATCACTTATTCTCGTCCCACCACACAACCCAGTACACACCTAGGTTCCTACTACCATCTGCTTCCATTACAACCAATTCCAAATTGTTGCAACCTTTTAGAGTACAAAATATCAAAATGGTGTTATCTCTAGAGAAATACACTTATTTTTGATCAACAATTCATTTCTTGAATAAAACTGATATTTTCTTGGCACCTCAGTTTTTAGATCTTTTGAATTTAGAGCTCAATTGCCTAAAGGAAGCAAACTGACCATCAATATAAAGGTCTAGAAATGTTCTAATACCCTTCTCTCTCCAGAATGTAGATGCTGCGTCTACTTGTCCAGGTTTAAAGGAAGGATTTTGGCATATGGGTGCATAGATAAATACATTAACAGTTTGGCAAGCACTTTTTATTTGATTTAATATTCGTATTGAATTGTTCAGTGTGAACTTTTGCTTTGTTGTCTTATCAATTTGAGAAGGGCTGGAAAACAAGAGAGCAGGGAGTGAGACGTTTTTGACAGTTGAGGCTTCTCAATCTTTATTTATTTTATTTGTATAGCGCCAATTCAACAAGTGTTATCTCAAGACACTTTACAATAGAGCGCAAAGCTCTTCATATTATGGATACACATATATGCATAGATACATATATACATATATAAAATACACATATACATATATATACAAATATATACATCCAACACCCAACATGAATCCATATAGCCAATCATGAATCCCTCCATCATGGCGGCAAGAAAAAACCCTCTGTTAAGCAGCAGGAAATCTTGAATGTGGACCCCAGTCTCATGATGAACAGCAAATCCACACGATGCTGTGTTGGGTGTATGGGCGAAGGAAGGGAGGTAAGTGGAGACAAGTGGACTAAAGTAAGAACTAAAGCTAGTGACAGATCAATGGACCAATCATAGACCTGTCGTCGTCAAATTTGTTTCTGCTGCAAACAAATTTATTAGAGGTTAGCCTCTTGAGATGCTACAACTTGTTTTCAGGAGGGTCCTCATGTCTGTATGGTTGTGGTGATAATTTTATAGAAGTATAATCAATAAAAGTCTTACTAAAAATAAGAATTTATGGTAGTGACAAACTCATGAGTGCCCAGACCACAAGTGCATCCCTACCATATTTGTCTCCGTTAAGTATAAATGTATTAGTGGTAGACCTCTTGAGATGTGACACCTCATTTTCAAGAGGGATCTAATGTCCATGTGGAGCTAGAGATAGCTACTATAGATGTATCAACCATGGATAGAGAGATCATGTTAATATCTACATTAACAGCTATAATGATTATGAACTGGAATGAGATGGCCAAATATGTGTTATGTCTGTAATTGTAGTTATTAAGGCTTCGTGACTCCACAGCAGCAGGCAGTCTCCACCGAGGATCCCAGGCCACCTAAAAGACAAGAGCCAGAGACGAGTACAGGAGTAAAAAGAAAGGGGCAGAGGCATATATGGAGAGTGCAGCCATGAAGGATTATCCTCTGTTTCCATCTGTCTGCAATTCTAATAGGCAAGAGCCCTGCAGTTAGCTGCCCAGTAATAATGTTTCAAAATGGGTAGACCAAGGCCTCCTTTCTTAAGTGGTTTGTGCAGGTGAGCCTTGGCTATCCTGTGTGATTTGTAACCCCACACAAAGGGCATTATGATAGAATCAAGTTTCTTGAAGAAGAACGCATTCGGTAAACAGGCAGATTTTGAAAAAGATAGAGGAACCTGGGTAGGCTCATCATTTTAATTGCATTAACCCGTCCAATCATGGATAAAGGCAGTATTCTCCAAGATTCAATGTTTGCCTTAAGTTTCACTATTGCCTCTGAGAAGTTAAATCTAAAAAGATGTTTTGAATTCCTGGCCAGCTTAAGCCCCAGATAAGTAAAATAATCCTTTACCACTTTAAAGGGCAATTTTGTCAAAAAATCTTCAGCAAATGAATCCACCAGTGGCATAAACTCACTCTTTCCCCAATTTATAACATATCCAGAAATTTTTCCAAATGAATTGATATATTCCAGTAAGATGGGAATAGAGACTTCTGGGTCGGCTAAGCAAACAAGAAGGTCGTCTGCATACAAGGCTACACGGGTCTCAACACTGCCCAATTTGATTCCTCTAACATCTGGATGTTCCCTAATGCCAATTGCTAGGGGCTCTAAAGCAATGTTAAAAAGCAAGGGGGACAGTGGGTCCCCCTGGGGAACTCCATAGTGCAAACAGAATGGACTGGATTTATCCCCATTGGTTAAAATGGAGGATTTGGGGTTAATGTATAGTATTTTGATCCATTCTATAAACATGTCACCTAAACCAAACCTCTTGAGTGTTGTAAACAGGTAGGGCCATTCGATCATATCAAATGCCTTGTGGGCATCTAAAGACAATTTTGCAGTATGATCATCCTTTCCATAATCAGTATACAAAATATTGAGAATTTTGCGAACATTACAGAAGTAAGTACCTTCCCTGGATAAATCCAGTTTGATCTGGGTGAATGATAGTCACTATATACTTTCCTAAACGATTTGCTAATACTTTAGTAATTATTTTTAATCATAATTGAGTAGGGCGATGGGCCTGTAACTGCCAGGATCTGTCTCATCTCTATCTTTTTTTGGTAAAACACAGATGTTTGCTTCACTAAGAGAAGATGGGAGTTTCTTATTTCTTAGAGTGTTTTGAATCATTCTTAGCAATATTGGTGAGAGGATGTCTTTGAAAGCTTTATAGAACTCTGGCCCAAACTCATCCGGTCCAGCTGCTTTTCCAGTGGGAAAAGCTTTAATTGCATCCTGTAGCTCTAACAGTGAGAATTCTACATCCAGATTCTTCCTAGCAGCTTCATCTAACTGTGGGAGGTTAAGTGAATCAAAAAACTGATTAATCTCTTCCTCTGTAGCTGTTGCTTTGGAGGTGTAAATACTAGAGTAAAATTCCTTAAAACATGTATTGATGTCCTTTAAGTCTGTAAGTGTCTGACCAGAGTTCGATTTTATTTGGTAAATAGCTCGCTTTGTCTGTTCTCCCTTTAATTGCCATGCCAATAATGATTATGGTTTGTCT
Organism: Cetoscarus ocellatus; assembly: GCA_037902135.1. Classification (NCBI taxonomy): domain Eukaryota; kingdom Metazoa; phylum Chordata; class Actinopteri; order Labriformes; family Labridae; genus Cetoscarus; species Cetoscarus ocellatus. Next base: position 227,820 of record JBAMNC010002072.1, read on the forward strand.
CCCAGTTCAAAGCGTCTTTGCTTGAGTTTAAGGAGTAGATTTCCAACTTGCTTGCTTAAGATTTGACTGTATTCATATTTTAATTTAAGAATATTGTTATAATCTGACTGAAGAAGAGTGTTTCTATAAGCTTTTTCTGCAGCTGGTAATTCTTTCTCAATCATTTCCAATCTTTCTCTTTTAGCCCTTTTCAGTTTTGCTTCATAAGAAATTATATGACCTCGAACATATACTTTAAGGGTTTCCCACAATATTGAGTCATTCACCTCACCATTGTCATTGGTCTCAAGGAACTGCAGAATGTGTGTCTTAATATATTGCTTAAATGCCTGGTCTGCAATCAAAGAAGGATTGAAACGCCAATTATAGATTTTCCCAGGGAGAGATAGATGAAGGTTAAGACTGACTGGACTATGGTCTGATATAAATATGTTATGATATTTAGTGTGGTCTATGTCAGAGATAAGTCTGGAATCTACTAAAAGTAGTCTATCCATGTATATGATTTGTGTACATGGGAGTAAAAGGAGTAATCACGATCTGAGGGATGTTGAAGTCTCCAAATATCTACAACTTTCTTAGATTTCATTAAATTATTAGGAGTTTGCGCAGCAACAATGTTAGGTGCTGGGGTAGAAGACAACCTGTCCAAGTGAGGATCGAGGTAACAATTAAAATCACCCCCAATCAATATATGATTTAAATCATCATCCAAAATCATATCACACATCTTACGAAAAAACCCAGGATCGTCCATGTTCGGACCATAAATATAATAATTACCAATGTGATGGGGAAGTGATTAATGTGCCCACTTAGAATAATAAATCTGCCATTTGGTTCAATCATGGATGAGTGAAAGCGAAAAGGTACTGTCACATCATTACCTGCGAGGATCTGGCTTCTCAAATTGCAGGAAATGGCAGCAGCAGGAGGGTAGAATGGAACACCGGTTGAGATTGGGACTGCACTACCCAGAATCCTGCGCGGGATTGTGATGTCGTCGAGCGGCGCCGGAATGACGTCACTGGCCTGCGTCAAGGAAGAGGCAGCAGGTTCCCGGGATGTAAACTCGGTGGACTGGAGAGCAGAGCTGGAGGATGAAGCGGCGGCGGTCCCTAAGGTCCGGATTCTTGAATTCATGCTGGAAAGGGATGACTGAATGGAAGACAGTGCTGCCAAAATGGCGTCGTTTGCCGGAGCTGTGGAGGCGACTGCTGAGGTCGGGGGTCTGGCTTTTTTGGCCTGCAGGGCAGCGGCTGGAGTCGGAGCGACTACTGAGTTCTGGGAGCAGTGTTTGCGTTTTGCCGAAGCCTTCCGAGGAGTGGAGACAGGACGCTGGTCGACGGGTGGAAATCAAGCACAATTTAAGAATAAGGCAAACAGTTCCTGGTGAGAAGCTCTGACCGGAGCGGTAACATGGTTGGCAAACAGGAATTCAAACAGCTTAGGAATTGGCCAGTCATCGATCGATGGGATGGGGCGTCTGGGATGTTACCTTTGCCTGCCAGGTGAGAGCTACGATGGAGAGAAGGAGCCCTCTCATCAGTGATGGCTTCCTCTGATTCAGATATTTGATGAGGCTCCACCATGATTCTGTCATATTGCCACGGGTCTTCATCGTGGACGAGGGGCGACGACATCAGGAGCAGCAGGGTAAGTACGAGTATAAGCGATCTTTTCTTCATGCGGGAGCTTGACTTGCAAAATGCTAGCAGAGAAAGCAGGAAGGAGGTCGGACTACAGCAGTTTAAATAGCCCGCTCTGAATACAATTTTCCAATAGGAAGCGGACACGGAGTCAGCCGAGCCATCAGCTGATCTGCACCGGTGATGACAGCTATGCTGTTAGAGCTTGACGTCGTGGCCTGCCTGAACTAAAGCTATGCTTAATTTTGTAATGATTGCAGAGGACGTTTTTGTTGTTAATCACATTATTCTTAATTGTTTATTCACGAGTCTATAAAGTAGCAAATCTGAGATTTTACAAACTTGAAAATTCCAACTTTTTTTTCGATTTTTTTTTTTATTTCTTAAAGTGGCCCGAATACGCCGTCACACAATAAATATACAAAAGAATTCCTTACTGAAATAATAACTATCCTCCACCACTGACTGATCTATATAAAATGCTTCAGTAATTAGTATTGGTACATGGGGCGGAGCTTAATTTTGTGGGCGTGGCTCATTGAATGGGGTTTCCTATTGGTCAGGTGATTGGTCAGGTGATTGGTGACGTCAGGTGGTGGTGTCACGCCGCGACCGCCCAGCCGTTATGACGTAGGCATTGGGGCGACTTCCCACAGGGACCGCCTAGCCACCACCCACAGCGACCGCCTAGCGACCGCCTAGTGGATGTGGCGTAGATTTAGACAGTATATGGGATGTGTCTAGGGGCGTTGTTTATACATATTTCTTACGAACCTCCCAGTGGGTGTATCTTATATTCCAGGTGTATATATATAAATATAGGATGAGGATTGTAGCATTATTCACCTTCGCTTCGCCAGGACGAGGACATCAGCGACACTTTCCACTTTTTCTTGAACAGTTATCGGACTTTTTGCCTCTTTTTAACCATGATTGGTTCAGGATCTCCAGCTTTCAACAACACTGCTAATTCTGGTGCTGGAAATTTAGGTATGTCTACCAAGGACGCTGCCTTTACTCATTCTTGTGTGGATGCACCACCACGTAGGAGACGTGTAGATAGAGGTCTTACTTTTTCGTCATTGCCAGAGTTCAAAGTAAATGTTGAGGGTGTTAACGGGTATGCGTACACTGTTAAATATCACAATAGTTGTATTACGTTGAGTGTTGGGAGTAGTGGGGGTTCATCAGATTTTAAAACATTTTCGGGGTCATTGTCTGTTAAAGACTGGAAACTTTTTCGTTCTGCTGTGTGCTCAGACCTTGACACATGTGGCTACCCAGAGATAGTCTATGTGTCTCAGTGGATGAGCGCTGTAGGTCCTGAGATTTACAGGGTTGAGGCAGATCCTTTTTTCAGACAAGCAGAAGACTTTATTTTTCTGAGTTTTTGTGAAGACCGAGAGAGCGCAATCGCTAGTAGAGGTCGTGAAGAATAGCATTCACAGCCATACCCTCTTACTCTTCAGGAGTACGATTCATGGTTTAAAACCTTTTTCTTTATTCAGTGGTGTGACTGGCGGGCTTTGCAGAGAGGGTTTAGTGAAGTTGATGAGGCCATCAAAAGAGACAGAATCGGTGCTAGTTTTGAGCGCCTCAGAAAACGTCTTTTTTTCGGTGATAGGACGCCTGGGGAAGAGACTGGTCGCCTTACTACCCTGTACAGGCCGAAAATCATCAGACATCCAGACTTCTAATAACCAACAGGGTATGTTTTTGTTGGATTAATAATTTACCACTTTTATTGTACTATTTTAAATAATATTTGTTTGATATGTTCTGATCTATTTGATTCTATCTGCTAATGAAATGTTTTTTTTCTTTAAATAAAAGAGTTTACACCGACCAGGGGGATATCCATCGCTCTAGAATCACCATGGAGTCCATCATATTCACTGATTCCTATGTTTCGACGGGCCCAGAACTTCTACAACTCATAACCATCACCACCATCAAACCCACCTTCTCAACTACTCCAGACTCCACCAATGTCAGCGATTTGTCCTCCACTCCCACCATCTCAACTACTCCAGACACCACTATTGTCTCCACTTTATCCTTCACTGTGTATGGTGTATCCCAATTCTCCACAAACCCCTTCCCTGCTGTCTCAGACATCACTTTCTATGGACTCGCAGGAAGGTGATGGAGTTCCACCAACAGCTTCATACACCTATGCAGGTGTTATCCAGGACTATGTTGCGAGTTTGATTAATGCTGGGTTTCATATGTGTTGGGAGAATGAGTGCTATGGATGTCAGACAGATCGTCCGAGTCAAATGCAACACCCATGTTTGTTCCCAATCCCTGAAGACTTTTATGTGCGACATTTCAATGATGTTGTGGAGATTGTTCACAACGACCGGTTTCTTCCAGCCATCATGCATTGTCTGTACTCAAAAATGTTTCATGTAAGTGAAGATCGTGTTTTGGGGGCCATAGAAACACTTTTTTACGAGCTAAAATGTACTGCTCAATTAAAAGGACTGTTGGAAGCGTTAGAATGGGGGATTTCCCCTCAGCTACACTTCATGGTTCTTGATCTCTGGAGGGGGGATAAGGAGAATGAATGAATGAATGACTTTGTTTTTTTGTTGTTTTTTTTTAGATGTAGTTTTTTGACATGTATGTTTTTTTTCATATTATATTTTGAATATGGTGATGTTTTTGATGAAATGTAATTGTGTTATAATTGATTTGTTAAATTAGTAGGAAAACTAATGTTCTTCTTCTTTTTTATATTTGTATGTATTAAAAAAAATGTTTCATTGTTTTTGTCAATGAATTTTTAAGAAATTTTTGCAATAAAAAGACATTGTTAAAACTATCATGTGTTCATTTTTACTTTAATGTTATCATGGAAACAACTCTCAAGAAAATTTATTATGATCCAGCACACCCTGGAGGTCTTGGACCTCCAAGACCTTTACAAGGCTGTTAAAGAGGTTGCAGGGGTTACACCATCTTTACCTGAGGTGAAAAAGTTTTTACTGGGTCAGGATGTGTACACTTTACATGCTAAGGCTGTTTTGAATTTCCCAAGGAACAGAGTTTTGTTTAATGGGATAGATAAACAGTTTCAGGCAGATCTACTTGAAATGAGTGAATATGCATCAGAAAATGACAATTCAAGGTACCTTCTAACATGCATTGATGTATTTTTCTAAATATGCCTGAGTTAGATGTCTTAAAAACAAGTCGGCCATAGTTGTTACAAATGCTTTTAAAGATATTTGGAGGGAAGGGCGTGTGCCAGAGAAACTCCAAACAGATGAGGGTAAAGAGTTTTATCACAAAGTGTTTCAGAAGTTAGAGACGGAGTGTAATATTGACCATTTTTCTACATTTAACGAAACAAAAGCCAGTGTAGTGGAGCATTTCAACAGAACTTTTAAGACTTGGATGTGGAGATATTTAACATCTGTCAACTCGAGGAGATACACAGATGTAGTTAAAGATCTTGTACATGCATATAATTCTCACCATAGATCTATCGGGATGACACTGTTTGAAGTTAACAAGGAAAATGACAAGACTGTTTTTTTACAACTTGTACAAAAGGAAATGGCAGAAAGCTCTATCATTTAAATTTAATTTGGGTGAGACTGTGAGAATATCAAAACTTGGTGGAGTGCTTAGAAAAGGATATGAACACACTTGACACGGAGACAGAAAGGACCCAGATGCGAGACTGTATTTTCAGTTCACAATAAACAGTTTTATTTGACAGGCACTGGAGTAATTGAGTCAGAAGCGGGGTTTGAACCCGCGATCTCGAGATCAGGAGCCGGTGACGCTGTCCTCTCAGCCACGCTGCAGCCACACACACATCTTGCCACACAAAGTCTTTAACAAGGAGCGGGCTCAGACTCACTAGATCTTTTAAGGCAGGAAGTGACGTGGATCGTCGACGATCAGACGACCACCACCGCTCAGGACTCACAGGCAGGTACTCGGCGTCACAGACAGGTACTCGGCGTCACAGACAGGAAACAGGGTCGGATATCGGGGATCAGACGGCCACCGCAGATCAGGTTTCACAGGCAGTACTCGGCGTCAGGAACGGAAGGCGAGGTCAACAACCAGGGATCAGACGAGCAGGTAGGTTCAGGACGGAAACTGGTCGATACCTTGTGATCTAGCTGAGGATCAGGCGATGCAGGCAGAAACAGGAACGGAACAGGTCGGCAACAGGTGATCAGTCCGGATAGCAGGTCTGGTGTTCTTTGCATGAGAGCGAAGACGATCTGACACTGAATGAGTGTGGAGCTGGGGTTTAAGTAGGCGGGCTGATTGCAGATGATGAGGTGCAGGTGTGAGCAGGCGCACAGGTGGTAGGAGTTGAGATGATTACATCAGCGCTGGAGTGAGGCAGGCTGAGACTGAGACTGACAGAACCCCCCCCTCAAGGGACGGCTCCCAACGTCCCAGCATCATCGACGGGCAGGGTGGGAGGGGAGAGGAACCTCAGTACTCCTCAGAGGCTGAATCATCGCGGACGTCAGGTGGAACAGGAACCTCCTCTTCTTCCTCTGCAGCATCTGACTCCTCCTCAGACGTGGGGGTGTTTATGGGATCAGTGACAGACGACTGTTGAGAGGGGCGTCCCTGCCTACCCAGGGACGGCTGCTCAGGGTGTCTCTCGTGGAACTCTTTGATCATGTCCTTGTCCAGGATGTTCCTGAGAAGGTACCCATGATCTTTCCTCAGGACCGTAACCCTCCCAGTCCACAAGGTACTGCAGCCCTCTCCCTCGCCGCCGGGAACGGAGCAGACGGCGGATGGTGTAAGCGGGACCTCCATTGATGAGCCGTGGAGGAGGAGGAGGAGCTGCATCAGGCGACAGACGACTCTCGTGGACAGGCTTGATCTTCGAGACGTGGAATGTGGGATGGACTCTCATGGAGCCAGGAAGCGCCAACCTCACGGCAGTCGGACTGATGATTTTCTGGATGGGAAAAGGACCCACAAACTTAGGGGCGAGTTTTCAGTTCTCTACACGAAGAGGTAGGTCTTTTGAAGATAACCAAACTTTTTGACCCACCTGATATGTAGGAGCGGGGGTCCGGCGACGGTTGGCAGAGGTGGTGTAGCGCTCCACAGACCTCAGGAGGGTAGCTCTGGCACGGGCCCAGGTCTGACGGCAACGGCGGGCGAAGGAGAGGGCAGAAGGGCAGGAGACCTCTTTGTCCAGGGCAGGAAACAGCGGAGGTTGGTAACCATACACACACTGGAACGGGGATAGGCCGGTGGACGAGCAGACCAGGGAGTTATGGGCGTACTCCACCCATAACAACTGCTGAGACCAAGAGGAGGGATTCTGGGAAACCATGCAGCCAAGGGCCGTCTCCATCTCCTGATTCATCCGTTCTGACTGACCATTGGACTGGGGGTGAAACCTGGAGGATAAGCTGGCGGTGGCCCCCAGAAGACTGCAAAACTCCTTCCAGAAGATTGATGAAAACTGGGGCCCTCGGTCTGAAACCACGTCCACTGGAAGACCATGCAGACGGAAGACGTGGTTTAAGGTCAGCTGAGCAGTCTCTTTAGCCGATGGTAACTTGGCCAGAGGGATGAAGTGGGCCATCTTCGAGAATCTATCGACAATGGTGAGGATGGTTGTATGACCGTTTGAGGGAGGAAGTCCGGTGACAAAGTCCAAGGAGATATGGGACCAGGGCCGATGAGGGATAGGTAAAGGATGGAGGAGTCCGGCGGGAGCATGATGAGAAGGCTTGTGCTGGTTGCAGATGATACAGGCCCTAACAAAGTCCCTAGTGTCTTCCTCCAAGGTTGGCCACCAAAACCTCTGAAGCAGGACCTCCTGGGTGTGGCGAGAACCCGGATGGCAGGACAGGTTAGAGGCATGGGCCCACGGACGTACCTCCGACCGAAGGGCTTCAGGAACGAAGAGGCAGCGGGGTGGACAGGAACTGGGACCAGGTTGATTCACAGTGGCGGCTTTGACCCGTTCCTCGATGTCCCAGGTTAGGGTGGCGATGACACAGGGAGGCGAGAGGATGGGGGCTGGTTCCTCCAAGTTGTCATCATCACAGAGAAACTGGCGAGACAGGGCATCAGGCTTGGTGTTGCAGGACCCAGGACGATAGGACAGATTGAAGTTGAATCTAGTGAAAAACAAGGACCAGCGGGCTTGACGGGAGTTGAGTCTTTTGGCGGTCTTGATGTATTCCAAGTTTTTGTGGTCAGTCCAAATCATGAACGGGTCCTTGGTCCCCTCTAGCCAGTGGCGCCATTCCTCCAGAGCAAGTTTCACGGCCAGGAGCTCTCGATTGCCTATGTCGTAATTTCTCTCTGCTGGGGTCAGACGACGGGAAAAGAAGGCACAGGGATGGAGCTTGTGATCAGAAGGGGACCGCTGCGAGAGGACACCTCCGACCCCCACATCTGAGGCGTCCACTTCAACGAGGAACTGGAGATCGGGGTCAGGCATCTGGAGGATGGGAGCTGAAGTGAACCTCTCCTTCAGGGTTTGAAAGGCTGCGTCGGCGACAGGTGACCAGTGGAAAGTTCTCTTGGAACTGGTGAGGGCGGTGAGTGGAGCAGCTACCGTGCTGTAGTTCCTGATGAACCGTCTGTAAAAGTTGGCAAATGCCAGGAAACGTTGAAGCTGCTTGCGTGATTCAGGAATGGGCCAGGAGGTGACTGCAGAGACCTTAGCAGGATCCATTTGAATGTGGCCCTTGGAGACAATGTAGCCCAGGAAGGAGACAGACGGAACATGAAATTCGCACTTTTCGGCCTTCACGAAAAGGGAATTTTCCAAAAGTCTTTGGAGGACAGAGTGGACATGGTGGACATGGTCGCCGTGGTTCTTGGAGAAGATGAGGATGTCGTCGAGGTAGACAAAAACGTACTGATTGAGCATGTCTCTGAGTACGTCGTTAACCAAGGCCTGGAAAACTGCGGGAGCGTTGGTGAGTCCGAAGGGCATGACGAGGTACTCATAATGTCCTATGGGGGTGTTGAACGCCGTCTTCCACTCGTCTCCTTCCCGGATGCGGACAAGATGGTAGGCGTTACGGAGATCTAACGTTGTGAAGATGGTTGCCCCCTGCAGCAGCTCAAAGGCCGAAGAGATCAGAGGCAAGGGGTAGGGATTCTTTACTGTGATCTCGTTTAGTCCTCGATAGTCGATGCAGGGCCTCAGGGATTTGTCTTTCTTCTCCACAAAGAAGAATCCTGCTCCAGCAGGCGACGAAGAAGGACGGATGAGACCAGCAGCCATAGAATTACTGATATATTCCTCCATGGCTTTTCGCTCTGGAACAGACAGGGAATACAGCCGACCCTTGGGAGGGGTGGTACCGGGAAGGAGATCAATAGCACAATCGTATGGACGATGAGGTGGCAGAGAGGTGGCCTTGGCCTTGCTGAAGACAGGGCTGAAGTCATGGTATTCTGGAGGCACATTGGAGATTTCAGGCGGAGGCACGGTGTTCACAGGCTGGAGTGGGGACATGGCGTCCTTTAAACAGGTAAGGTGACAAGCGGTTCCCCAACCGCGAATGGTGCTGGTGGACCAGTCTATTTGGGGGTTGTGTCGACGAAGCCATGGGAAGCCGAGGACCAGAGGCAGATCAGGGTAGTTAAGGATGTGAAACTAGATGGTTTCTCTGTGGTTACCGGACAGGAGCATGGAGACTGGGGTGGTTTGGTGGGTGATGATGCCCATCTCATGTCCGTCCAGAGCTTTAGCAGGGATGGGGCGACCAAGTGGAACTTGCCTCAGACCCAGTTGTTCTACCACGTCCTTGCTGATGAGGCAGGAATCGGCACCAGAGTCTATGAGCTTGGCCAGGGTATGGGGACCACCAGGTAGGAGCAGGCGGGCTTGGAGCAGGGGGGCGAAGAGCTTGAGAGGACTCAACAGTAGAGCTCACCCGTATCCCCTCCACTACGGATGAGCCTGCTCTTTTACTGGGCAAGCAGCAACGAAATGTCCCTGTCCCCCACAGTACAGACACAGTTGGGCTGACAGACGTCACCTCCGTTCAGCTGGAGTAAGGGAGGTGCACCCCAACTGCATTGGTTCAGGCTCAGCGGCCTCCAATGACGAACGTTGCCCTGTGGTATCTCCTTGGGGTGTTCTTTGCACGGACTGACGACTGGACCACTGGCGACATTCTCTTCTCCTTGCCTGGATTCTGAGGTCGATTCTTATCGCCAGGTCGATGATCTCGTCAAGGGAAGACGGAACCTCGTGGGAGACCAGTTCATCCTTAATATAATCCGCTAGCCCATGCACAAAGGCGTCAACTTGAGCAGAGGAGTTCCAACCAGTTCGGCTGGCTCGAGTGCGAAAGTCAATAGAGAAGTCCGCTACAGATCGTTGTCCTTGTTTTAGATCCAGAAGCCCCGCTGCCACTTCTGATCTGGCTGGGCAGTGTCCATAAACCTTGCCACTATGAAAGCAGAAAAATTCTGACAGGCAGGTGATTGACGATCCCACTCTGCTGTTGCCCATAGCCATGCCCGGCCCGTCAGTTGGTTTATCGTGAAAGCTACTTTGGCTAGCTCTGAGGCGAACGAGCATGGCTGGAGGGCGAAGAACAGAGTGCAGTTCGTGATGAACGGTGAGCAGTTCTCTGGATTCCCATCGTAGCGTTCAGGAGCCCCCACCCGAGGCTCAGGAGAGTCAGAGGCCAGGGCTGGAGTCGGAGAAACAGCAGCAGGAGAGGAAGAAGCTGGAGAAAGACCAACGGAGGATTGTTGTTGTAGCTGGGCGGCTAATCCTGTCACCGTCTGGGTCAACGTGTCCACTGCATGTTGTAGGTGGCTAGCAGATGCAGTTATCAGCCCTTCATGATTAGCCAGCACACTTTCAATTCTCTCCAGCCTGTCCAGCGGAGAGGGCTTACTGCTCGCTGAGTCCATCTTTTGGTCAGATCGTACCGACACGGAGACAGAAAGGACCCAGATGCGAGACTGTTCACAATAAACAGTTTTATTTGACAGGCACTGGAGTAGTTGAGTCAGAAGCGGGGTTTGAACCCGCGATCTCGAGATCAGGAGCCGGTGACGCTGTCCTCTCAGCCACGCTGCAGCCACACACACATCTTGCCACACAAAGTCTTTAACAAGGAGCAGGCTCAGACTCACTAGATCTTTTAAGGCAGGAAGGACGTGGATCGTCGACGATCAGACGACCACCACCGCTCAGGACTCACAGGCAGGTACTCGGCGTCACAGACAGGAAACAGGGTCGGATATCGGGGATCAGACGGCCACCGCAGATCAGGTTTCACAGGCAGTACTCGGCGTCAGGAACGGAAGGCGAGGTCAACAACCAGGGATCAGACGAGCAGGTAGGTTCAGGACGGAAACTGGTCGATACCTTGTGATCTAGCTGAGGATCAGGCGATGCAGGCAGAAACAGGAACGGAACAGGTCGGCAACAGGTGATCAGTCCGGATAGCAGGTCTGGTGTTCTTTGCATGAGAGCGAAGACGATCTGACACTGAATGAGTGTGGAGCTGGGGTTTAAGTAGGCGGGCTGATTGCAGATGATGAGGTGCAGGTGTGAGCAGGCGCACAGGTGGTAGGAGTTGAGCTGATTACATCAGCGCTGGAGTGAGGCAGGCTGAGACTGAGGCTGAGGCTGTGACAAAACTTTCACAGATTAATATTTATTATACAGATAACAAGCGGTATAGGAAGTATAGGAAGAGATCCATACTAAAAGACTGTGGGGGTGAGTTGTTAAAAGGGTCATTTTACGAACATGAATTACAACGAGTCATCATTGATAAAAACGAAATATTTAAAATCAATCAATCAATCTTTATTTGTATAGCGCCAATTCATAACAAGTGTTATCTCAAGACACTTTACAATAGAGCACAAAGCTCTTCATATTATGGATACACATATATGCATAGATACATATATACATATAAAAATACACATATACATATATATACAAATATATACATCCAACACCCAGCATGAATCCATATAGCCAATCATGAATCCCTCCATCATGGCGGCAAGAAAAAACCTTCTGTTAAGCAGCAGGAAATCTTGAATGTGGACCCCAGTCTCATGATGAACAGCAAATCCACACGATGCTGTGTTGGGTGTGTGGGCAAAGGGAGGGAGGTAGGTGTAGACAAATGGACTAAAGTAAGAACTAAAGCTAGTGACAGATCAATGAACCAATCATAGACCTGTCGTCGTCAAATTTGTTTCTGCTGCAAATAAATTTATTGGAGGAGTCTGTGTGGTTGTGGTGAAAAATTCATAGAAGTATAATCAATAAAAGTCTTACTGGAAGTAAGAATTTATGGTAGTAACGAACTCATGGGTGCCCAGACCACAAGTGCATCCCTACCATATTTGTCTCCTTTAAGTAAAAATGTATTAATGGTAGACCTCTTGAGATGTGACACCTCATTTTCAAGAGGGATCTCATGTCCATGTGGAGCTAAAGATAGTTACTATAGATGTATCAACCATGAATAGAAAGATCATGTTAATATCAACATTAACAGCTATAATGATTATGAACTGGAGTGAGATGGCCAAATATGTGTTATGTCTGTAATTGTAGTTTTTGAGGCTTCGTGGCTCCATAGCAGCAGGCAGAATCAATATTGTCAAGAAAACCATGTCTTGGTTAAATGGCTGGGCTGGCCTGAGAAATTCAATTCATGGGTGTGTGAAGACTACATTATTGATGTTTAAAAAGGAGAGTTTAATCAGTTTTTCACATCATATGTAAAACCCCACGCCAAAGTCAAGACCGCATATCATGGATAAGAAAAATGGGTTTTATGTGACATTGCCAAGTAATGCTTCAACAAATGTTTACCCAAATAACAAAATATGGAACTATCGGACAAAACTAGCAAAACCAATAGTTTTGAATGAACCATATGAGGTAGGACTGATAGAGGTTCAATATCCAAGGAATTGGTTAACATTTCCACCTAGTGATGGAAATGACTGTTGTCAACCTGAAAACAAGTAAGGACACTGTATTAACGTTAGCTCCAGGACATTATGATAAAGTACAAAGAATAGTGAAAGAATTTAATTCAAAATGCACTATCACGAGCGAAACATCACGTATGAGTATACACTACAATCATATAACAAATCATATTTTCGTCGCTGGTGCTGAAGGGTCAGCCATAACATTTAGAGGCAGACTTGCTGAGATTTTGGGATTTATCCCTGGAACCCCTTTCATTGCAAGATATAGTCAATTTTAAAAAGCGTTCTACAGCACCTCACCCAGCAGACATGTACGGAGGAAGCTATAATATTTTTGTTTATACTGATATTGTGGATTACCAACTAGTGGGTGACAGTCATGTACCCCTGCTGAGGTGTATAAATGTCTCTGATGAAGAACGACATATGCCCACTTTGACTTACGACAAGCCTCATTACACATCGCTGTCCAAGATAGTTATAGATAACATTGAAATCTCCCTAAAAAACGACCAAAACAAACATATACCATTTCAATACAGCAAAGTAATTGTTAAACTACACTTCTGACCTGTAAGCCGTGGTTTCTGAGAGATAAGATTTTCAAAATGGCACAATGTCCTTACAACCGTGATGATAACAGATACACGTCATCCTACATGAATCAGGCAGGTGGTGATTTGCCAGGATTTATTGGTGCCAGCACACAGTATGGACAGGGACTGGGAGGCATATTTTGCACATTGTTCTGGATGGCTGTGCCATTGTTGAAAAGAGGGTTTAACATTGCAAAACCTCATCTAAAAACAGCAGCTACAGGTATAATGGGGGATGGGTGTCTAATATAGCCAAAAACAGTGTGACTAGAAAACAGGAAGGAAATGGTATGATTGTGTACACCCGTAGACCTATAAAAAGACCTCCATCCACAATGCATGCGTGCACTGTGTCTAAAAAACATAAAACGGTTTGCAAAACTCAGAGGACTGTCAAAAAGAAGTGTACCACCAAGGTTAACAGAGCTCCTGCCATACGAAGAAGATTTTTGTCCAAGGATATATTCTAGTCAAGACAAAATAATATACTGAAGAAACCATGTCCCTCATTCATGACCAGTCACAGGAATGTGTGAAGACAGAGCTGGATCTCTTTACTGTGCCATTCACCCAGACATCCATTGAAAAGTCAACATATGTGGAAGTACCACCTGTGTCAGCTATAACTGATACAGGACCTGTGGAGTTTTACGTGTCTGCAAGTGGAGAGGATTATCTCGATCTCAATGACTCTTATCTGTTTACGCATGTGAAAATTACAAATGCGGATGGTACAAATTTGGCTAATGATGTTGATGTGGGATTCATAAATTATCCTGGATGCACACTTTTCTCACAGGTTGATATTACACTAGGAAACAGACTCATTACCCAGTCCTCCAACGCATATCCCTATAGGGGTATAATCGAGTGTTTGATAGACTATGGGAAGGACACACTGGATACCCAGTTTAGCCCTGGGTTATTTTTTAAAGATACTGCGGGGCATCTGATGAATAACGCTGTCACTTTAGATGGAGATAATCATGGACGAACAACAAGGGGGAGATATACACGAAACAGTCGCACTGTGGAGTTAATTGCCCCTATACATGCTGATTTGTTTTTTCAGGAAAAACTTTACAACAACTTGAAAATGGTGTTGATATTGCTTTGAAATTCATACGGGCAAAAGATGAATTCTGTCTAATGGCTGCTGGAAATGTACACTACCGTGCTAAAATCGTGTCTGCTAGTCTGTTTATAATAAAGGTTTCTGTTGCACCCAGTGGCAGATTGGCACACAGCAGAGCCTTACAACACACTACCCACCCAGCAAAAATTGGTTGAAAAGACATTGAAAAGACGTCATTTCCTTACGTTGAAACAGCTTTTAGATTTGGTTGAAAAGTGAAAGGTAAAAAGCCTTCGTTTTCAGGTCGTTGAAAAGACGTCATCGAAAAGATGTCATTTTGCCGTCTAAATTTGGTTGAAAAGTGAAAGGTAAAAAGCCTTCGTTTTCAGGTCGTTGAAAAGATGTCTCCAACAAGATGAGACGATTAAACAAAAAAGTATCAAAACATTTATTGTTGTCACATTGACAAATTTGTAGCATAGCAATAAATCTAACATCTTTGTCACAAAAAGCCCCAAAAAACAACAAATCTTATACATCCAGAGGAACAAGGATGTTAAATGTTTCCATCCAACTGAGGGCGGAAACTTCTGAACTGATGAACCATCTTCCTCTTCACTGCTGCACTGTGAACATAAGGCAGGTTAAGTTTAATTCATCACATTTTGACATGAACTGCACATATTGTGTATTTAAAGTCTCTGTTCATATTTTTTCTAACCAACATTTGCAAGCAGTTATTTACACATCCAGCGCAACATTATTATTCATCTGGAGTTGTATTTGTCACCCAACAAATGCCCAATACTAGTTGTGGACACACCTAGAGCTGAGTAAAAAAAAAAAAAAAAATCGATTTAATCGATTAATTCAAATTTTTTGTTCATGAAGATTTTTAAAAAAAAATGAAAAATGAAAATCTAGATTTTTCTATTGAAAAAAACAAAAAAACTCCTTGTTCTGTTCTATGTAGTGCACTGTAACACAGTTTTGACTTTAAAAGATCATTGAAACTTTTGTGAATTATGGCAAAAAGGCCTTACTTAATTTTAATAACAACAGTAATAATAATAATAAATATAATAAAAATATTAAATTTAATTTTTTGCAAAATCACCCAGCCCTACACATACCTGTTTTATTTTTATTAAGATAGCCTCCACCACCAGACCGCCCAGGAGCATGTTTGAAATGCTCTGCCATGGTATGCCGTATTTCATAATCTGTGGCTTTGCTGTCCCACTTCTTGACAACAGCTGCAATGACAAAGAAAAACATGAAATCAACATTTGTTTATTCTTAATTACACAAAAAAATAAAATGAAAAAAAAAATTGTGTACACATACTGACATCAAAGACGTTGTTGAATTTCAACTTTATAGACATAAAAATCAATTTAAAAAAATCTAAAGTTGTGCAACTCCTGATATATACCTGTCACAATTGTGTACAGCTCTGTCAGTTGAAATGCCCTTTTTGGGACCGTGGCCCTTCATATCGAAGGCAGACATGAGGGAGTTTGTCATCAGCCTGAAAATTTAGCACATGAGGTGTCTACACTTAATCAGTTAGCTTCTTGTGCTATTTAAGAGCTTGGAAGGGACGATGAGAGGTGAGGTTTGGAGGATAGAGATAGTTGATAGTAAGGATCGACCAATTATCGGTATGGCTGGTAAAATCGGCATTTTTATAATAATCAGTATCGGCCGTTTTTTCACTGATAGCCGATTACATAAGTTTAGTTTGAAACGCGCTCCTCTGGCTCTCATACAGTCTCTCTGCCTAAAGTCAACCCTCTTGGCTGTGTAACAATGTCTGGCCAACAGCGCCCTCTGATTGGCTGTTACATGTTGTGTAGCCAATCAACACTGAAGCTTCTAGAAGAAGTTCCACAGAGAGAGAGGAGAGGACGCGCTGTGAAGCAGCGGTGAGACGATTGAAAGTAAGGCAGAATATGTAAACAGAAAATAGCGCAGTTGCAAAAACAATGCTGACACCACAACTTTATTATGATCAGTGTCAATGACATGCTGCCCACAGGTGAAATCTGGGCCTACCTACCTGCACATCTATATTCACATCAAGTGACAAGCCATTTTTCAAATAGCCTAAATGATTACGCCTCTAACAATAAATGAAAAATAATACACAAGGTACAGCAAGTAGCACATTAAAAGACATTTTGAATTTCACAGTAAGTTCCATGTAGTTTGTTAACAATTTAAGTATTATGTGTAACAGTTAGCTCAATACGCTAAACACGCCATCTTCATACTGTAGCACAGTGTCTGTTCCTTTCATGCCGTCTGAGAAATCGCTATTTCTGTCATTTTTTCAAGCACTTTCCGGAGTTCGGTGGCACATGCATGAAACGTGATCCTCTATGTTGAATATTTTTAACGTGATGTCAACAATAATGCTGCTCCGATATGTCTCAGTAGGAGGCGAAACTCATTAGATGCACTGGATATTTCCAGAATGAAACATAAACGTATAAAATTATTCACACGTAAAAATGGTGTGACGAGGTTCATCCATTCACTCATGAGCTGCATAGATTGTGTAGCCTTGTCAACAAGCGTTAATAGTCACTATATACCTATGTTAGTAACGATTAGCAATGCACTGTGCCTGGTTTTAAATGACAGGTTCCTATCACATACTAATACGTAACAGAATTTCCTTCTATCTGTATAGAGCTCAGTTTTTACTTTGATCATATAAAAAAATCATGGAGTTATTTAATTTATTTCAGTGAACTTCAAGAGATCTCTGCACTTCATATTTCTATAAAATTAAAACAATTTCTTGAACCTTTTCAACCAAGATTTCCGTCAGTTTGTGTTATTCTTCAGCAGTTTAAGGTCTTTTTTTCCACAGCTTTTCAGTGTACAAAGAACAAAAACAGTGTACTGTATTCAGTCTAGACCCAGGTGTGTTATTCTAAATTTTGACACCAAAATTGACATTTTTTACAGCAAATGAATATACGTTCTAAATATCGTTCATCGGATCGGTTTCTTTGATTACAAATACCCCCACCCCCCAAAAAAAAAAAAAAAAAAAAACATATCGGTCGATCCTTAGTTGATAGGGAGGTAAAGGTAGATAGAGAGATTGAATAAGGGATGGAGCTAGAGATATTGAGCAGGGAGGGACAAGGAGAGTAGAGAGGAAGTTGGACATGGGGGAAGGAATAGAAGAAGGGAAATGGGGATGGAAGGTGGGATAGAGGAAGGTACAGGGAGCATTTCACCAACAGGCATTTCTTTGACCATCAGATAATCTTAGCTTTTATAATGAAAGGAATTATTGCGATTTGAATGTGATGTTTGCATTTCGAATCTCAATACCTGTCCAAGATCTTTGTTGTACAGTCCTTGATGCTCTTCCCGCCAACCTTACTTAACTGTGCAATCTGTGTGAAAAGAGTTCATATTTTAAGTATATCACTATATTTGTAACTGACTTTTTACAGCCCCTGAATGGTAGACTTTTAAAACTCAGCACCATTCCAGCTAGCACAGGGGTGGGCAACCTTTTTGGTTATAAGATCTACTTTATCTGTGTTGGGGTTGGTAGATCTGTGCAGCCTCGGAAAAGGGCAAAGTGAAAATCACCAACATTTTAAAGTCCAATCATGGCTTACATAATAATATGCAAACATAACATTGGTCCATATTTTTATATTAATAATACTATAATTATAATAATGGTGCGGTCAAAAACATAAATCAATCGGTGTAATTATGTTTTATTAATGTCACTGAAATAAAACGGACCTGACCGCATTTGTGAGAGAGGAGTGAGGGGGAAGCCCCGCCTGTTGCAAATGAAGGGACAAATGAATGCAATGAAACGATAGCAACGCACAACGTGCATTTTTCAAAATAAAGTGTAGAGGAACATTTTTATAATATTTGAGATGTTATTTCAAACGAATTATGGTCAAAAGTGCGTAAATAATAGGCAATATATACCCATTTAGGCAATATATTACAAAACCCAAAACCAGTGAAGTTGGCACGTTGTGTAAATCGTAAATAAAAACAGAATACAATGATTTGCAAATCCCTTTCAACCTATATTCAATTGAATACACAGCAAAGACAAGATACTTAACGTTCGAACTGGTAAACTGTGTTATTTTTTGCAAATATTAGCCCATTTTGAATTTGATGCCTGCAACATGTTTCAAAAAAGCTGGCACAAGTGGCAAAAAAGACTGAGAAAGTTGAGGAATCCTCATCAAACACTTATTTGGAACATCCCACAGGTGAACAGGCTAATTGAGAACAGGTGGGTGCCATGATTGGGTATAAAAGCAGCTTCCGTGAAATGGTCAGTCATTCACAAACAAGGATGGGGCGAGGGTCACCACTTTGTGAACAAATGCGTGAGCAAATTGTCGAACAGTTTAAGAACAACATTTCTCAACGAGCTATTGCAAGGAATTTAGGGATTTCATCATCTACGGTCCGTAATATCATCAAAAGGTTCAGAGAATCTGGAGAAATTACTGCACGTAAGCGGCAAGGCCGAAAACCAACATTGAATGCCTGTGACCTTCGATCCCTCAGGTGGTACTGCATCAAAAACCGGCATCACTGTGTAAAGGATATCACCACATGGGCTCAGGAACACTTCAGAAGACCACTGTCAGTAACTACAGTTCGTCGCTACATCTGTAAGTGCAAGTTAAAACTCTACTATGCAAAGCGAAAGCCATTTATCAACAACACCCAGAAACGCCGCCGGCTTCGCTGGGCCCGAGCTCATCTAAGATGGACTGATGCAAAGTGGAAAAGTGTTCTGTGGTCTGACGAGTCCACATTTCAAATTGTTTTTAGAAAGTGTGGTCGTCGTGTCCTCCGGACCAAAGAGGAAAAGAACCAGCCGGACTGTTATAGGCGCAAAGTTCAAAAGCCAGCATCTGTGATGGTATAGGGGTGTATTAGTGCCCAAGGCATGGGTAACTTTACACATCTGTGAAGGCACCATTAATGCTGAAAGGTACATACAGGTTTTAGAGCAACATATGTTGCCATGCAAGCGACGTCTTTTTCATGGACGCCCCTGCTTATTTCAGCAAGACAATGCCAAGCCACATTCTGCACGTGTTACAACAGTGTGGCTTCGTAGTAAAAGAGTGCGGGTACTAGACTGGCCTGCCTGTAGTCCATCCCTGTCCCCCATTGAAAATGTGTGGCGCATTATGAAGCGTAAAATACAACAACGGAGACCCCGGACTGTTGAACAACTCAAGCTGTACATCAAGCAAGAATGGGAAAGAATTCCACCCGGAAAGCTTCAAAAATTGGTCTCCTCAGTTCCCAAACGTTACTGAGTGTTGTTAAAAGGAAAGGCGATGTAACACAGTGGTAAAAATGCCCCTGTGCCAACTTTTTTGCAATGTGTTGCTGCCATTAAATTCTAAGTTGATGATTATTTGCAAAAAAAAATAAAGTTTCTCAGTTCGAACATTAAATATCTTGTCTTTGCAGTGTATTCAATTGAATATGAGTTGAAAAGGATTTGCAAATCATTGTGTTCTGTTTTTATTTACGATTTACACAACGTGCCAACTTCACTGGTTTTGGGTTTTGTACATTATTGTTTTCACATTAGAAAAACAACTTTTTTTTCAGGCGTGGCGGCTTTTATTTTGCCGGTGCGGCACAATCAGTTACATGTAGGGGAAACCCTGGACTTGCTTCAGTTTCCTCATAGACTCTTATGTATAAGCCCATGGTAATAATAAAATAAAATCATGGCAACTTAGTTTTGAGATTCAAACCAATAAGCTTGAGTTTGGTTTCTTGAGTGACAAAGAGAGATGTCTTTATCTGGGTTTTCCAGCTAATCCAGAGATGTACTCAGACCCCATTTGAGATTTATCTGTAAATTAAAAAGACATGGTTGCCCACCTTTGGTCTAGCACATATCCAACAGAAATGACTGTTTCATGAAATTATATTTTACCAGAAGATCTCTTGCTTCATTATTTTGAAGTTCGTCCTCCAACTTATCAAGTTCCTCCATCTTCTCCATTCTTTGAACATGGTAAGTTGAAGTACTAGGTTCTGCACACACAATGCGCCTTACCTCCTCTGTAAGCTCCACAAGCTTTCTCAGGACACATTTCTAGAATTCTTAAATGGTATGGAGACATTTCATAAGAATAATAATTCCATTGTATGAAAACAAAATGACTATGATCATGCACCAAATGGGCATATTTAACATCCAAATGCAGCAGTAAACAAAACAAATGACTAACTGGCCATGGGCATTAGAAATATATCCATGCTGTTCTTTGGAGCTCTTGGTGTTTCTGAAACAAACATTTTGAACTCAATATTCTATCTGGAAATACTGCACTTCACGAGACAGGAATTAATGACTTCAACCAATTGGACTACATTCAATTCTTAAATATTGTATTTCCTTCTGAATTAGATGACTTTGAGACAGATCTGAGTTTTCAACCACATACATGGCCAGAAAACAGACACTTTTGCCCCAATGAAAAGGATAAGTACTCAATAAGGAAACTTAAACCATTTGCCAAAAGAAACTAGCATACAGATAAATAATTGCACTACACATTACTGTACAAATGTACACAACCACCAACTGCTCTTTGATGTGCTCTCCAGTTATTGACAATTGCCCTTAATGACCACTGGTAGTATTCCAGTAGATAGATAGAAAGACAGTGTGAGTGTATCACCAGAATGATGAAGTGGGCACCTTCCTTCACTGATGTTAAGTCGGCCCACAACACCTTGGGAAGGCTCAACAGTTAGTTCTTGTGTACCAGAGCTACAACCTCCATGCTAGCACTTATTGTCCATGATGCCCACATGCAGTACTTCCTTGTGTTATGATGAGATTAGAACTGTTCAATCTTACCATGTCTGGATGTTGAGTGTCCTGGGGAGGAAGGTCTAGTACTTCCATCGTTCGATCGTTGATTGGAAGAGTTGGGACGCTCCCTCCTAGAGCTGGACTGCCCTGTAACACCAACATGGCACATGTGGGACAGGGGGACAGGAAAATACCATGCATGAATTCAACGTATACAACAAGTAGTTCCAGCCATGCAACCTGATTGGTCAACTAACATTTTTTTGAGAATTTAATGCCAACAAATGTGGATTAGGAGAACAAAACTATCCTAAATAAGATGTAAATTGAACACACTGACTCTATTAAATATGTACAATTAATGCCATACTGGCTGCCGACTTAGGAGGAACTAGCAGTGTTTCCCCTAGGTCTTCGACTTAGGCAGGGCGGGGGGGGTGGGAGGTTGGTAATTCGGTGTATTCATGTGTTTTATTGAACTCAATCACAGATCCCGCTGTGATTTCTTAGCGTTATCTGGTAGATGTGACATGGTTTGGCACGCTGCTATGCTGCTCTCCGGTTATGGACTGTGTTCAACTGCGCACGCACCTGTCTGTGTCTGTATGTGGGTGTGTGTGTGTTTGGGTGTGTGTGTGTGTGTACGCGCATCGGGTCCGAACCACGCCTTGTGCGACATAGAGTGGAGGAGAACTCTAACCCACATCCATGTAACAACCAAGCGGCAACCTCCGCGGTCTGGACATGAAGCCAATGCGGAAGTGCAAAAAACTACAGTTCCTCGAGTGGCTGCTTGAGGCTGGCTCCAAAAAGCAGAGAACCCCCATAAGAACCAATTCACTGATGCCCAACTTTACAGCAGAAAAAAACATGTTTACAGCCTGGTACAAAAAACGGTTTTGGTCTCAATGTTGAGTTTCCCCCTCCATGTCAACTGTATGGGGGTGATTTTTTTATAACGTGCTGGATTAATTTATATTAAGGCTTAAAGTTTTGCATATTTCACTTGATTGACAGCTCATTCTGAGCTCCGTAGCAGTCCAGGGCGTCAGCCCCGCTATGTCACGCCAGCGTCTTTTAAAATAAACTTATGTTTACACTCTTATCACCAGTCTTGCCTGTGTAACAATGTCCCACCTAAAGGGCCCACAGATTGGCCGTCACTTGTTGTGTAGCCAATCAACACTGAAACTTCTAGATGCAGCACCACAGACACAGAGGAGAGGAGAGGACGCTATTGGCCCTTTTCCATTAGCCCTACTCTACTCGGCTCGGCTTTCCCCGACTCTACCCGGCTCTACTCTACTGGCATTGTGCTACTTTTCCACCAGCCCGGTCCCCTGCCCAGCGGGGGCGGGGTTGCAGTGAAACAGCTGGGCGAGTAGAGTAGAGTAGGGCTAAGGCGGGCTGGTGGAAAAGGGCCATATGTGAAGCAGGGCTGTCATTATTGAAGGTAAGGCAACAGAAAATGTCGAAGTTGCAATAAAATCTTATGTGCTGAAGTGTTACAGACAACACGACCTTGCTTTATTAAGCATGCCCACAGGCGAAATTTGGACCTACGTGCCCGCAAGCCTGTGTTTACATTAAGTGTGACACGATTTTGCAAATATCCTAAATGATTACGTCTCTCAAAATAAATGGCACCACGGTCCCCCAAAAGTTTGCTAATCATTAAGTGAACATGCCCTGGAATTCGCTTTATTTCATAAGAAGATATAGTAACGTACAACAAGAAGCCTGGAGATTAAAAGAGATACACCTGATGAATTTCACATGTATGTTAGTAGTTATTAGTAATGCATTGTGCCTAGTTTTGAATGACAGGTGCCATGCTATCACATATAATATTAATACATAATAATTTAATTTATTCTTTTTCATTAATATATATATATATATATATATATATATATATATATATATATATATATATATATATTTCACTTTTTAACTCACTCTCTTTATGTCTGTCTTTTTCAAAATACACATTACAGATGGATGGATCAAAGAGGAGTGCGTAACATCGGCAAAGAAAGTCAGCATGGGAGCCATTTTATTCATTTGTTTCAGTAAACTTTAAGAACTTCTATACTTCTTGTTTTTATATAATAAAAAATTGTTAAAACCCATTTGTGTCAAGAGGTTATCCTTTTTTTATCATATATTTTCACAATGTACAAAAACAAAGAAGCACCACACTGTATTCAGTCTACCTAAAAAAAACATATTGGTCGATCCTCACTTGCTGGAGTAGTCAATTAGGTCTCATTACAGGAGTTCTAATGGTGCAGCTGATAACTTTCCAGTTATAAGTCAGGCCCCATGTGTTAGCAGGGAAACAGATATAACACTAGCTAAATATGGATTTTCTGTGATTAGATCTTTCTTCTTTTTTGTAACTTTGCTTAATTCAATGACTTTTTCAAGGCCTGGAAATGACATAATGATCATGATGATATTAGAACTGTTCAATCTTGCCATGTCTGGATGTTGAGTGTCCTGGATCGGAAGATGTAGCACTTCCATCGCTTGATCGGTGATTTGAAGAGTTGGGAGGCTCCCTTCTAGAGCTGGACTGCCCTGTCACACCAACATGGCACATGTGGGACAGGGAGACAGGAAAATGCTTTGAATGATTAAGTGCTGAACTGGGTAAAAGCAATGCATGAAATCAATTGCTTTTTCAATTGACTTTTTCAAGGCCTGGAAATGACCCTGATGGCCATTGTTTTTATTTTAGTAGATAGATAAAATGACAGTGAGAGCACATCACCAGGATGATGAAGTGGGCACCTTCCTTCACTGATGTTCTATCAATTAAGGCTCACAACACCTCCTCCAACTGTTCAATCTTACCATGTCTTGTTGTTGAGTGTCCTGGGGTAGAAGGTCTAGCACTTCCATGACTTGATCGGTGATTTGACGATTTGGGAGGCTCCCTTCTAGAGCTGGACTGCCCTGTAACATGCTTTGAATGATTAAATGCTGAACTGGGGAAAAGCCATGCATGAAATCAATTGCCTTTTTCAAGGCATGGAAATGACAATTTATTAATTCTGTGACTTTTCCAGTGTTTTCATGTATGTAGGATTCCTTTATTAGTGCACTTTGTTTGTACCCCCTTCCCCAAAAATAGGTTGCCAACAAAGTTTTCTAAGTTGATTATCCTACCATATCTGGAAGATGAACGTCTGGGAGCTGAGCCCATTGGTGATTGAGAAGTGGAGCATCCTCCATCACTTTCATGACTCGATTGGTGATCGCGGGAGTTTGAACGCTCCTTCGAGCTTGACAGTCCTATAACACCAACATGACATATATAGAACAGGAAGACAGGAAATGCTTTGGAACGCTATAATAGTGCATTTGGTTTCCACCACAAATCATCATAATCACCAGCCCATCATAAATGTTTTTGAAAACTGGATAGTCACAGCAGTCAGGTACACACTGAAATTGTCAACCCCTACAAAAAATCGTAGCCAACAATGTTTTCTAACAAGTTGATTATCATATCACGTCTGGGAAAAGAATGTCCAGGAGGTGAGCCCACTGGTGATATAGAAGTGGAGCATCCTCCATCACTTCCATCACTCAAATGTTGACTGCTAGAGCTGGAACCCTCCCTCCTAGAGTTCATCTGTCCTTCAACACCGACATGGCGTGGCATGACCTCTGTGGATCGTAGCAAGCAGAATGTTTGTGTGTTTTAGGTTAGTCTTACGAGTGGTAAAGAAGAAAGAAAAAGAAACCTGACTGAGCTGATAGAAATGAGTCACTAGACAAACATTTCAATTTCACTAAAATCTTTATCGCTTTATTTCTTCCTAATGATGACATACACAAGAATGTGAATAGCAGACTAACCTAAAACACACATCAGGCTGGCTATGATCCCCAGAGAGTTTACAGTGGAATCTTTGAGAATCATTTTGAGTGAAAGGCACCATCCTCTCTGATTTTTATATTTATTTTCTTTATCTAAAAAGCAAACTATCCAGTCAGATTAGCAATTTATTATGTGCATAATGCAATTAAAAATACAAGCACTTAATACAGAATCCAAGCACTTTCAAACCTTAAAAAGACCACATTAAAATTCAAGTGTTTCCAAGGATTTCCAGCACAAACCCTGATCATTGTAATGGTTTTTGGTACACTTGAGGGGTCAAGCACACATACATCCATGATTTGGTCATGGCTGCAATTTCACTGCGAAACTGGGAGGTGATTTGATTTGCCACCGGAAGCAAATGTTCTTTTTACCAGTTCACTTGCTTTGGATGGAGGTGGACTGGAGGTACATATTTGGCACTGATATATTTGTATATGTGACACAAGCCTGATGATTGCTACAACAACACATCTTACCATGTCCACTATCATGTTCACTTTCAGTATCCTCTGTGGATGAATCTGGCAGCCGTCTACTCCAGGTCAAATTATTGACATTTTTAAGAAAATGTTGTAAAAATAATCTATCTATCCTGTCGGTCTGTTGTGGTAGCCCACTCGACTTACCCTTAGGAGTGGTTTGATCAATAGTAGCAGAAGCTTCGTTCGACTGGATTTCAGGAGGCTTTGGATATGCAGGCAAACCTGTATTGTTATCTAGATATAAAATAGTTGAAATAGAAGTCAAACATCACTGTTTGCAATATTTTCTGATAAAAAATTTTTTGGAAAAAAAAAAAACACAGATAAATTGGATTTCCACAAGATTCAAGCAATGTATATCTACTCACTTTCTTTTTTCTTAGCCGCTGAGACATCATCTTCTGACAGAAATTGTCCTAAAATTGTTAAATAATGTTATAAATTATGACATTTTAAATTAGCCTACTTTTTGCAAAAGAAACAATATATAACATATTTTAAATTGAGAACATTTACCATCGACAAAATCATCATATGTCCTCTTCTTTACATGTCTCTTCCTTCTGGAACAATGGTGGAACCCTCATGGTCAGTTTGGGCTGATGAAGTATAGTTATAATCTTCACAATCTTTCACATTGTCTAAAAAAAGACATGACCAAAGTTAAGACACAGCAAATGCAAAAACAAACTTTGAATCGTCTGTTTTCCAGCAGTAGTTTTTTTATGCTTCATAAAACATTTAAATGCCATACCTGATATTGTCTTTATTTTCACCAGTGGGAACGTTTTCCAGTCATCCTCTGAGTCCATCTTGTTTTTATGTGCTAAATGCACACTTTTCTTGGCCATCGCACAGCATTTCTTTCTTCCTGTATCCAGTTTTTTGGGATGACACCTTCAAACTGTTTGTCATCCTCAAGCCAAACAGCTCTTGCATAAACCATTGTCTGTAACATATGCAAGGAGAACGGCAAGTGTATAATAAAAAAAAAGAAAAAGAAGTGTTATTTGGGAGTAGTTCAACGATTCACTCGATTTCATGCAGTAAAGGGAAGATGGCATATCCTCCATTGTGTGGTAGACACACAGCTTTCCTTTTCAAGTCCTGGCTTTGTAGTAGCTGTATTTTAGCCGTGCTGTGGATACTGCCAATAAATGCAATGTTCAGGAGCTTTGACTGGCAAGGTCTCTCAAAGAGGTTGGAAGTTCGACAGTCTGGAATCACATTGCAAACCAATGTGCCATCAGCTCTTTTTTCTTTTACGAATGCAACACTGTTGTCCTTAAGCAGAAAGCAGCTGCCTCTCCCAACACAGACGGCAGTGGCCTTTGCTTCAGTTTCTTACTTTTTTGTGAACACTCTCTTTCTGCCATACGCTTTGCCACTTGCACCAATGCGTTATGGCTGGTCTTCACAAGCTTTTTGATTCTTTGAAGATGGTTCTCAAAAGGAAAAGCAGATATTTCATTTAATGAGCAATCAAAGTTTGCAACATCTTCATGGATAGTCCAGCAGATATGTAAAAAAAATGTGCCTTTGGTGATACAAGCATGAAATTTGGCACACTGCTAGGGCAGTATCTTACAGAGATTTTTGGATATAGGGACATTCCAGATTCTTTCCAGGGCCAAAATGGCAGCCATTTTACAAAGTAGCCGATTTTGTGTTGTACACGACTTAGGATTCATGTGAATACAACCATATTTACTTATTGAAGAAGCATACCAGTGGTTTTATTCAACTAAATATTTATTGTAGCAAATAAGAGACAGCAAATTACCTAACATCAACTTACATAGTCAAAATTATACAGTGGAACCTCTAGATCCAGGTAACAAAATTTACTATATGCATCTACTCGTGGCCGTTGAACTCCACGCACTTCACTACTCGGGTGCTGGAAAAGCGAGATGCCAGTGCCGTGGAACGAGACTTGAGCACTAGTCGAGCTGGGATTGTGGTCAATGTTATCCACTGCGGCAAACTGCACCCTCCTGCTGGAAGAAATGGCAGATATTGTTCCCCAAGTCCGTGGAGATGCTTAGCACCCTATCATAGGAGACGGAGAGACCCAAGTGGAACAGAGTGTCATCCAGGTCTCGTTTGCGAGTCTTTGTGTGCATCA
The DNA here is from genome assembly GCA_037902135.1 of Cetoscarus ocellatus. Taxonomy (NCBI): domain Eukaryota; kingdom Metazoa; phylum Chordata; class Actinopteri; order Labriformes; family Labridae; genus Cetoscarus; species Cetoscarus ocellatus. The sequence goes on from JBAMNC010002072.1 coordinate 255,478, forward strand.
GCATTCCCAGGTACACAGGCAAGGGGGTCTCCCGATTGTGGCCGTGCGTTATAGACTCAATACTCGTACTCTGTCGGCGGCGTGCGTAGCTGTTGAACATGAGGAGCTGTGAGATTGTAAGAGTCGGTGTTGATGCAGATGAGTGGCCTGACTGCTCTTGGATCGTGGGACCATTCAGGATCATAGCAACTAGTGCCAGGAGAGAATTTGGCATGGATTGTTCTTGACAGAGGGCGTCAAATGAACCACTGAAAGCTGTCTTCATCTTCAAAATATCTCTTCGGACTATGTTCGCAGCTCTAGCAAGATGAACACCATCACAATCAGCATCGTGTTCACAGGCCTTGTGAAGGGCTGATCCGATGTCCTTGTTGAAAGCAAGCAGAACATCTCGGCCAGGTTTGTGCTCCTCCATGTCCGGAAAATATACCATGATCCGGTACTTGAGTTTGGTTGAGTGGACACGTCCAGGCAAGACTGTTCCAAGCTGTTTCAGCCGGTTGCTGTACAAACTTGTTAGATCTGCCAGCTTGAACACTGGTGCCACATGAGAGTCTATGCGGGCATCATCGATGTAGGACAGTAGTTCTCCGAGAGCTATGCCATGATTGATATCATCCTGGTCATCCAAAGTTCTCTTTGTGTCCCTTGCTTTGTTATAGAGGGAAACCAGACACTTCACATGGTACAGGGCATCTTGCGCCATCATATCTCCAGCGCTCAGTTTAGCAATAAGTGACTTGTCTTCTAGTTTCAGAGCACATTTCCTGACCCGTCTGTCCAGGTCGAAGGTAGAAGCTTTGCGCAGTGACTCGTTACGTGCTGGCTTGTCACAAAAGAAACACGTTTAGAGCAGTGTCTCTGAGCGGTCCACACTCTGACGGGTAAACTTTGGTGTCACGCCTTCGGTATCGCAACTGGTTGTTTTCCTCTTCTCTGCCCGAGTCAATTGAGTTTTGTTGTATTTTAATCAGCACGAATCATGCCACTTAGCCCTGTGGTGCTGGAAGGTGGACTCAATACCCTCACCATCATCTAAGCGGGACATGTCGAGAGATTTTGGGAGGCAGTCGATCTCACTGAACCTGAGAAGGTTGTCTGCAAGAGTCTGGTATCCAGATCCTCCTGTGCTTCGCTTGGAGTCAGCTGGACAATGAAGAGGTTCAGTGGTGTCCATCTGACACAACACACATAGGTTCCAGTCTGTCTGGTTAATTGATGTAACAGTCGTACTTGGCCCTCCCTACCGGGAGTCTAATAGTTTGAAATTCTTGGCCATTGTCTCCAAGAACTCTCTGGGAAGAACCACCACCAAGTAGGGGATTAGTGTATGGCTACACTACAGTGGAGTTATCACCTGAAAACAGAGAAGAAGAGTTCAAATATTGAACCCCAGCCCATAATTATATACACAATAGAGGGTGACTGGCACTCGATGTCCCCAATAGGCCACCATACATTATTTCTTTGCACTGTTCAGGACCATATTAAAACCAAATCAATAGGAACACACCATTGTAGTTTCAACATTTCTATTATGCAATTATAAAAATGATACAGTGAGTACATCAATATCGATTTTCGCAAATTTGTGCATTTAATCACGACATTGCTTGCTACTGGTATGTAATTATTAATGGAGATATTCATGGGGTCTAAGTTCCTTTCACCAAGTTTGATTTTTTTATCCATTTATATTTCCAGGAACAATATTCAGGTGTCATTCAGATGCATGATTATGTTTCAGAGCTCTTATTCCAGCCATGCATTATTGCAATGGTAAACTGTTATCTATGCCCCTCATAGGCCACCGTAGATGCATATTTTTAGTCAAATATGAAATAGATAATAAAGCATGTGCATACTAGTTGATAATAATCATATTATACTCAATACACTGTGTTTTGCACCAAGCACATATGACTTTGCTGATCTTGTAGGGAGAGTTTAGTTATTCGTGGCAGCCATTTTGTAAAATGGCCACCATTTTGACGCTAGGGGTGATCTGGAATGTCCCTATATCCAAAATGTTTCCTAAGGGTATGCTATAACTGTGTACCAAATTTCATGCTTGTATCATCAAAGGCACAAAACTACCAGAATATTTCACAGATCTGCTGGACTAGGAGGTGTTTTAGAGCATGCACATTGTAGACAGTGAATTTGCCTCCATACACCTCAGCACTGTTGACCACAAAATGGTTGAGGATCTCAGCTGCATAAGGCAGAAGGTGGTTTCTTCTATCACAATCTGCTGTGAGGAGGATCGACATTCCAACTGTAAGGCAGAGGAAGTGGTGGTACAAATCTGGGTCCACAATTCCACGGAGCACCACAGGTCCAGTGTAAAGCAAAAATTGCCGAAACTCTGTGGCTTTCCATCTGTCCAAGTCATGAAAGGATCTAGGCTTCCTGGCTACATCACTAACCATTGCATTCCTCAATCCAACAATTCTATTGGAGATATCAGCTCTCTGTCTTGGAGGGAGTCTACGAGGGTTGGAGGTCCGACACAAGTAATATAGGATGCGCCTCACTACTCCAAGGCAAACTAGGTGCATATTATCAAGGACAAATGAACTGACACATGGGATACCTGCTCTGATCAGTGGTGTTTCCTCATTCTGATGTTTTCCTTTGTAGGCCATTTGGTGGAGCTTCTCATCTGTCCTTCTTGGGAATGTATCTTCACTGTTGAACACTACTTTCCCTGACCATTCACCTTCCTCTTCACATCTTTCACAGCTCGACTATCCAGTGTGGTAGATTATTTTTTTTAGGAAAGCCCTCGCTGGAGCATCGCATATAAAAGCTTTTATATGCACGTGTGTAACTCCTCCATTGTGCAGTACTCCATTTTCCTTGAGCCTTATAATCTCGTCTACCAAGTCTTTGATGTAGTCTTCCAGTGGTTTTGGTTTTGCCATGCCACTGAATAAGCCGACTACAAAAGGCTCAAATCCATCCGCCTTTGCCAACATGGGCCAGAACTGAGCACCACTAGATCTGAATATTGGTACACCATCAACATTAATAAGGACATTGATGTCTTCTGTTAAAGCTGGGCATTGTAAAAGTGTGCGGTGTATTCCACTTTCTAAGCCATAATAAATGTACTCTCCATCACATCTTGCCTGACATTGAACTACTTTTGGAGTGGAGAGAAGTGTCCGGGAGTCCTTGGGTAGTTCATCATGCCCATGTTTTCGAAGGATTTGGAGCAGAGCATTGACTGATTTGTGTGTTAGATTACTGGTCACTGCCCAATCTGCCAAGTCACTGCATAGGTCTAATCCATTATCATCTATATGTGCACAGGCTAATTCAGTTGGCTCTTCCATTTCTTCATCTTCTGAGTCAGGATATACACTCTGTCTTTCTCGATCCATGCCATCATCCACTGACTGGATGTCTACCTCACCCAGAATGTTTTGACCATCTGAATCCTGATCCATAAATTCATCTTCACTCTCATTCCCAGCTAATTTGTTGACTATGGTATTGACCTTCCTCCAATTTTGCAGATAATTTGATGCCATATTCTGACAATGATGCAGGGGTTTTCACAGGAAGTATGTATTCAAAGAAGACCCACCTTAGTGGTTTGTTTTGATCATCCTCACCGTCTCGGAGCCCCACTCTCCACCTGCTTCTCTCGAGGAATCAAAAACCTGTGACAGGAGACCAGGGAGTCAGACCGGAGTCAATGGAGTTTTTTGCAGTAATGACATCTAGTAACAAATACAGTGTGGCATGGCTTAATTTCATGCAGAAAGATGACAGCAGGGCTAGCTTTAACATTTGCAAAATTTTATTTTCTAGTTCCAAACTCGATTTATGATTTTTTAAACTTTTTTCCTCATTCTTGTTAAAAAAAAAAAAACTTACTTAAAATTAAGTTAGGCTTTTATTCTGTTATTTGAAAAAGTTTCACTTAAGTGCAAACTGTCATTTACAGCACAGCATAGAACAGAACTCTGCAGGAATGTGTTTGGTGTGAGGGTGGGATTTACGGTTTTCGATAGGCAAGTCTTCAAAATCCCCTGGGTTGAAATGCCCTGCTAGAGTGCATGATGTCAGAGGCTTAGAGTGGATGAGAGGAGCAAAGCCGCCTGAAATTTTTCTGATTAATTCTGATTAACTCGCCATCATGCCCAAACGATACATTGCAGGCGAACAATCTTTTCCAAGAATGTAGCCACATTTCTTTGGAATCGTATGAATCCAAGATTGAGCACCAAGCTCGTTCTAAAGTGAAATGGCAGCCCTTAATTGACGTGGGAACCGTTTTTCCACTCCATAAGCGGCAATATTGACTTTCACTGGCTTAAACAGCTATTTTCAAATTAACTCGGTCACTATTCAGAAAAAAACAAACAAAAAAAGACCGTGTAGGTGTTCAGTAACTCCATCTGTCGCTCCACATCATTACTTTTCAGCTAGCATTACGGTTTTCTACAATTGTATCGAAGACCCCATACAGTCCGATGCGCAAGCCCGCCTGAGCCCCTCTCTAATTTGCGTGCACGGTGATTGTGTAGTTTTACTTAATATTGTTTAAAATGACCAGGGCCAGGGAACAGGGACCAGGGAAAAGGTCATTCTCAACAAAAAATACTCTAATGTCCCTAACTGCAGGGAAGTCAATCCGGAGGCCTCAATTCTCTTTCAGGTCCTTTATTTAGCAGCAACAGGCAACAAGAGTTATTGTCACAGCTATAACTCACACTGTACTCGCAGGAGGGGTACAGTAAGCCACCGTCTCTCAGCCAGCGCCATGCCGTCTCATCCCTCTCTCTTACTCACACATACATGCTCCCTTGGCCCCCCCTCCTCTACTCATGAACAGTTAACCCTTGTATGACAACATGAACATCAACACCATAATCATTACAATACTAATCCCGAGTCAGGAGTGACTTAAGTATATTAAGCGCGACTGTTCATATGGCTACTACCTCTGAAAGCCACCCAGGTCAGATTTTAAAAAATGGAGGGTTGCATTTCACTGCAGTATGAACGATATTGCGCTTGCAGCTAACCTGCTAAAACACACCGACAGTCTCCAAAGCATTTAACTTTAGCACGTCACATTCTCGATTAGCATTCATTAGCGCACTAAGGTTAACAAGATAGAAAAATTCAGTCAAGCACACGTTTTGTATTACAAATTATTAGAACTTGATACTTACAGTGCGTTTCTATCCGTCGCTCTCCCGCTTCTTCTGAGCCAGTTAACTTCGTTTATGACGAGTGTTGTTGAAATTTTTGATCTGCCTATGGAGAGTCAAAAAACAAGACTGGAAAAGGTAGCAATGCACCGAGTCTTTATTCTCATGAGAAGGAGACAATACAGAGAAGCACACGGCAGAAAGCAGTTCAGAGTATTGTCCCACTGAAACAAATGTGACACCCCCTTATATACCTCTCAAGGAGGCCTCTGGCTTTGGGGGAAGGAGAAAAAACAACAACACAGAACTCCTTGCCAGCTGTTGATTGGGGTGCAATAAAACAGTTGGAGACTCTCCTCAGGAAATTTCTCCTAGGTATAATCTCCTGTGTTATTCCAGATCTCTCCCTGACCTCTGTGCCCAGAGGGTGACACAATGGGGTGTGAAACAGGAGAGTTCACCAGGTCATTCACACAGCAGTACAGTTGAAGTTACAGAACTAATCAGGTAAATAATAAATGTATGCAAAATTTCCACCACACGAGTTACCCGATTTGAGTGATGCATGCGCAGTCGCGCCTGTCATCGTGAGCCATCATAGACTGCAACACCCCTTGGACAAACTACGTCACCAGATTTAATATGCGATATCTAAAACTAAAATGAAAATATAAAGATATTAAATAAGTTAAATGTATAAATCGTTTGCAGATATTAAGCAAAGGTATACATAGTATTAATTAATTCTGTTGCGGGGGGGCTGGATCACAGCTGACTGTGGGCCAATATTCATGTGATGTCATTACATGCCCCTTTCTGCAGGCAATTCTTCCAAAATAAATTTGTTCTATTTTTACAGATTTTTTTTAACTTGGAATGGAGTTCTGAAGTACCTCATTTTTAATTTACAGATAATAATAATAATAAAAATAATAATAATAATAGTATACATTTTACTTGAAAGCATCTTTCAAGACACCCAAGGTCATTGTAAAGAAATATAAGAACAAAGATAAGATAAAAGACAAAACACATGTGAAGCAGTTTAAAGAGAAATACAGATTGTTATTTATGCTGAACTTGTCAGTGAAGCACTTTTCTCCTATTTTTTGACACCTCATCTACTTCCCTGAAATCTGAGTTGTCCCTTTGTGTGGTCTTTCTGTAGGACCAATGTTCTTTCTTAAATTAGTAAGCAATATTAATTTTCCAACCTGAGACATTTTGACCATTGCACATTCATTTCATTTAGGACCCAAAAAATAATGAATGTGCAACATCCCCCATTACATACAGTGCTACACTGGACCCAGAAGAGAAGTGGTCTTTTGATTTTGTTACTATGATGGTCGAGGAAGTGTTCATAAATTATGAGAGTAGGTCAAAGTTATGCAGGAGGAAGTATTATGGTGAACTGAAACCAAATTGTGTTACATGTGGTCTGAAAAGATCTCCATCTTATGCTCAGTTGGTCCAAATCAGATGTACGGATCCAACACAGCCCAAATCCCAATGTCTATTTTGGGGCTAAATTTAGACCAAATCAGACAGGCTGAATCAGGGCCATTGCTAGGGCCTGCAGCTTTACAGGGGCACAGGCCCAAACACAGACAAGACGGGTGTGTCAGCGTCTGTTTTTGGGATATATTTTAACTAAATGCAGTCCAATTTATTTTTGGGCTAAATTTGGACCAAGTCCGACGGACTACATGCAACCCAACTTTCAACATATATTTTTGGGCTATATTTGGACCAAATCAGACTGACAAAACTATGCCTATTTTTCAACATCTATATTTGGGCCAAATTTGGACCAAGTCTGACGGACTAAACGCGGCCCAATATTCAATGTCTATTTTTGGACTATATTTGGACCAAGTCCGATGGACTAAACTTTGCCCAATTTTCAAAGTCTGTTTTCGGGCTAAATTTGGACCAAGTCAGATGGACAAAATGCGGCCCAATTTTCAACATTTATTTTTGGGCTAAATCAAGGCAATGACGGACCGACCACATTTAGCCCAAAAAACAACATCCAGATGACGTCTTGGGCTCTAATTTCCTAGCGCAATTCAGGTTGGCGCAGGGTGGCGCAGCCTGGTGCACCCCACGCAGTCGTAATTTTGTCCAGAGCACTGCCATGCACAACCAATTTGGCAATTTGGTAGACCGGCTGCGCCGAGATGGGTGTGACAGAGCACCAGGGGGAGGTGTCGAAAGATTCAGCTGGCGCAGTGACAATTTCGTGCCAAAAAACTGTGCGGAAGGTGAGCTGAAGGCCCGCCAGCTCCAACCTGGTCTATTCTCGGCGCAGACGAGGCACACCCTGGGCAGTTGTAATTTGGCTGACAGGTGCGCTGTGCGCACTCGTCACCAAAACCTCACAGGCAGGTGTCCAGAGTGTCAGGCACATTTCAATGCAATAAACAATCACAGCAACCACTATTTAATGTAACCGTCTGAACCAGCATATACATTTGTATCTATATTAATTGTCCCGTCACATCTGATGTCAGATCAGAGACGTTTGTCATAACTAACGAGTTCACATCTCTCGAGCCAACCACAAACAGCCACATCATCTGATACGGAGTATCCGGCTTCTCTCATCTCATGAAATTCAAAAGAAAAGAAAAAGAGAGAGATGCTCTCTGAATAAATGTAAGTCACTCGGTGTCTTAAGGGTTTACCTGGGATTTCCCATATTTCTCTGTTTTCATCTTTATTCGTAACTTGATCTAAAAAGATTATTGCAAGGAGGATGAGGAGGAGATATCCGGGGGAATATTTTACCAAAGGTTCTGCTATTTAGCGATGACAGACCAGGAATGCAGGTGGATCACAAGCATGATGAATGGATTAGCCTGCTGCTGTGTTTAAATGTAATTATCACTTAATTTTGTACTCCTATTCATGACATAGGAACAGATTACATCTGTCCTGCGAGGTGGTCCACACGGTGACGCACATCGTGGCCTCCTATGTGCAGCCCGGTGGCCTCTGCGCTCTCCTAGTTGCTGCAATAGTGACAGCGGCTCTGACCTTCTTCTCCACCGAGGTGAAATTGTCACTGCGCCTCGCCAGGGGCGCATTTAAAGGCGAGGAGAGGCGTTCATTTGATTGGTGAAAATTGCACTTGGCTGTGTCGAACCCACTCATGCCTTCTCTCCTCCCTCTCTGTGACTTGCGCCACTGGGAGGGACGGAGGCGTGGGTGCGCCTCCCTGCACCAGACTGCGCTGTGCACGAAACTTGCAAAATGCCCTGGACACACCCCGTTGGCGCGGGCAGGTGCAGTGTTACTATGGCAGCTTTCCTAAAAGAGTCACTAATTTCACATCATTAGTGTTACTATGGCAACTGTCCTAAAAGAGTCAATTATTGTACTTCATTCGTGTTATTATGGCAACTTTCCTAAAAGGGTCACTATTGGCTCTGTGGCAATTTTCCTAAAAGAGTCACTCATTACACTTCATCATTGTTACTATGGCAACTGTCCTAAATGAGTCACTTATTACACTTCATTAGTGCTACAATGGCAACTTTCCTATACCTAGTCAGTAAAAATTGTGCGGGCCGAAAGCGGCGCGATTGCGGCTAAAACATTTGGCCGAGACTCGGTTTGAATCTAGGTCCGATTGCTGTGCGAGCGCTCGGCTGTCACTTGGCCCGAGTACGGAAGCCCGGGACGGGAGCCTGAGACTGCAGGCATGAATCTGAGATCCTCAGACAGCTCCAGGATCAGCATGTAGTGGTCGAGACCTCTTTAGTTGAAATGTAAAAACAAAATGTCTACTGATTCTAATGAAATTGATATGAAAGTTGTAAAAAAGGTCATTGAGGGGATTTCAGAACCACTAACATACATCTGTAACTTGTCATTACAAACCAGCAATTTTCCTAATAAAATGAAAATAGCTAAAGTTGTCCCACTTTGTAAAACTGGGGATAGACACCACTTCACAAATTACAGGCCTGTTTCTTTGCTTCTACAATTCTCTAAATTCTAGAAAAACTACTCAATAACAGATTAGATAAATCCATAGACAAACATAAATTTCTTTCTGACAGTCAATACAGATTTAGAGCTAACAGTTTAACATCACTGGCATTAACAGAGTCAATTGAGGAGATCACAAACGCTATAGATCACAAATTGCATTCAATTGGAGTATTCATAGACCTAAAAAAAAGCTTTGGACACAATCATGACATTTTAATCAATAAACTTGAACGGTATGGGATTATTGGCTTGGTGTTGCACTGGGTGAGACGTTGTTTAAGCAACAGGAAACAATTTGTGAAATTGGGGGACTATTCATCATCATGCTTGGACATTGCTTGTGGTGTCCCCCAGGTGTCAGTATTAGGTCCAAAACTATTTGTAATTTATATAAATGACATATGTAAAGTTTCAAAAATATTAACATTAGTATTGTTTGTAGATGACACAAATATTTTTTGTTCTGGGAGGTATTTACACAAACTACTGGGGAGGATCAGTACTGAAATGTGCAAACTGAAAATGTGGTTTGACGGAAACAAATATTCATTATACTTAAGTAAAACCAAATTCATGACATTTGGCAATCACAATAAAAATACACAATTACAGATACAAGCAGCTGGGGTGGATATTGAAAGAGTATATGAGAATAAGTTTCTTTGGGGTTATAATTGATGATAAAATAAACTGGAAGTCTCACATAAAACATGTACAAAGTAAACTGTCCAGAAGTATTTCAGTACTGACCAAAGCAAAACACATCCTGGATAATCACTCTACATTATCTACGGTTCACTGATTTTACCATATTTACATTACTGTGCAGAGGTCTGGGGCAATACTTACAAATGTACAACACACTCACTATCCATCAGAGATGGGGGCAAGTCCCATACATGCAAGTCCCAAGTAAGTCACAAGTCTTATCCCCCAAGTCTCAAGTAAGTCCCAAGTCGTCTGTAAGGAGGATCAAGCAAGTCAAGTCCAAGCACAGCTTTAGTCAAGCAAGTCAAGTCAAGTCAAGTCACAAATTAAGTCATTATCAAATTAATTACTTTTTTCAAATGTCTGTATTTCACCAATCCTGTTTTTCAGAGTCAATATCTTTTCTTTTTAAAGCTGATAAGTTAATGAATCAGCTCAACATGAAAGAATTTCAAACAGCTTTTTATTACTTCAAAAAGATGAAACATTACTGTAGTATATGAAGAAAGAATAACACCGTGAGAGCGAGAGAGAGAGGTATTGAGGTAAATAGGTATTGTCTCTAACTGTGTACAACTGAACAGAAACTTAGGCATTTCATTTGTATTCTATGTATAACTGTGTGTGTAACAATAAACTTGAAAGTGTGACTAAATGTCCACACAGATTGAAACACTGAATTGCTGATTTTGTGGTCAGGTATTAGTGGCAACAATCACATACTGCACTGTATATGAAAAAGAACACTGGAACAGTTAGAATGCACTTAATTCAACACAAATGTGAATGTGTGTACACGTGAGTGAGTCTGAGAGAGGAGAGAGAGGATGGAGGGGGTAGTAAGGAAATATCCTTCCTTCGACCTCTATTCAGGACTAGGCTTTTGGAATTTTACAATATATCAGTGTACGTGTGTGTGTGTGTGTGTGTGAGAGAGAGAGAGAAAGAGTGAGAGAGAGTGCTAGGGAACAGTGTGTGGTGTGTGTGCCTAAGAGAGCATCAGAATATCTTGAGTTGTGAGCCATTACCAATGGCTATTACACTTGCAAAAAATCAGATTAGTCAACACTTTTGCACTGAGTTGGGAACGATGAGGTCGCATGATCACACCACCATGGCTGAAAACACGCTCTACTGGCGCGCTGGATGCAGGAATATACAACAGTCTTACCACAACCTCGAAGAGGGAAGGAAGGGTGTGTCTGTTTAGTGTCCAGAAATGCAGGCAGTCTTGTCCACTACAAATGTCCAAAAAGTGTGTAAGCTGCATATGTGGTGTTGAAGCGGAATCCTTCTTTTGCCTCTTCCTATGGTAGGATGCAAAAAGGCCTGACGAAGGCTCTGTGTCCTCGACCTCTTCCTCCTCTTCTCTGCATGGAGTTGGCACCGCTTTGCTCGCCTCTTGGAGAATCAATTCTTGAGCAAAGAAAAAGCACAAACAAAATCACTCATGATTTGTATGACATTTTTTAGATGGGCTAACCTGGCAAAATCACTCGTGTATTTACTGTAAAGCTATAACATACCTTTGATCATCTTTGACACCTCCTCCTTTGTGTGGTCAGGAACCAAAACATCATGTGTCACCCACATGCTGCCAAAAGAAGGATCCAGCATGGCTGCCTTCAGATACAGTGGGTCAGAGAAGGGCAATGGCTGGCTATCAGATGAGGCATTTTCTGCCATCTTCACATTCACGAAGATCCCTTTAAACCTCCTTTGAAGAGATGTCTGCAAGGTTTTGATGAAGCTTCCCAAGTAGCACATGCTGCCTTTTAATTTTTCAAGATGATGGTTGAGGGAGAGTACACACGGGGCTACTGCACTTATGGTTACCACTTTTTCACCTTGAGTGAGGTCAGTGGCCTGGGCAAAAGGCTCAAGGACACGCACCAACTCCTGAATTTGACTCCATTCTCTGGATGTGAATGCTGTCTCCTTGTGGCCAGACTCTCGAAGCACGGCTGTGAGCTTCGTGGCGTCACATTTCAGTACTGCTTTCAGTTGTCTAAGCATTGAGTTCCTACGTGTGACAACTGGAGATGGGATGCCAAATTGCCCAAACTCACGCTCAAAAATGTCCTTGAAGGAAGTACTGCTGTGGAGCAAATTGCTCAGCTTGCAGGCCTTTGCAAGAGCTGCATTGGCTATTTTTGTGTCCCTCAAGCCGTCCCCCACAACTAGCTGCAGTGTGTGGGCAAAACACTGCTGTCTTGTCTGAGATTTAGTTTGGAGAAAAAGCTCCACCCTCTCTTGGTCTTCATCTGGCAAGTTAGTCCACAAGTTATCATCCTCAACTCCTTCATCCTCTTCTTCCTCATCATCTCCATGTTGTGGAAAACAAGTGCTGAAAGCCTTCCTCATGTTTGCAGCATTATCACATATAATGTGCAATAGCTTTCTTTTGATTTGGTACTCCTCACATATTTGCTCGAATTCGTCACAAATTTTTTCACCTGTATGGGAACCGCTGAACCTGTCACAAGCCAGTAAAGCGGATTTCAGGACGATTCCTGCTTCTCCACGTTCCAACCAGTGTGCAGTAACTCCTAGGAAACCCCGCATCTTGCGATCTGACCAGATGTCAACTGTAACCGACACATTTTCAGCTTCTGCAAGACTACTCTTAAGTTTTGTCTGTTTGTCCAGCACCACATCATCTAATTTCGAAGTCAGAGTTCTTCGGCTTACAGGGCTGTAACTTGTGTCAACAACAGACAAGAAGTGACGAAAACTTGGGTGCTCTATGATGGACAATGGTAAGTTGCAGTCAATAACCAGGTCTGAGAGTATTGAACGTGTGATAGCATTCTGCTGGGGATGGCTCGAAGTGTAGTGTTGCTTGTTGCTTCTGATGAACTGGGAGATCTGTGGCTGACTAGAGTCTGTTGTAGTTGCTTTTGAGCGAAGGTATTCTTCATACCTAAACATTGGGACAGAGGGAGAAAGAGATACATTTTAAACTCATGTATTCATTGCACAGCTTGTCATTACTGCCTACAAAGTAGTCAAAACATCTGAGAATAAAGTTTTGATTCCGTACAGCCTCATTCTAGGGAGGCATGTATAGATATTTTGCATGTAAATGGCAACTACATGGCAGCTAACAGTAGGAACCTTTGAGTTCTGCACTAACAGCATGACACAAATATAACAGTAAAGTTTCTACAATATTATGGGTGAATAGAAATACATTTATTTAACCCATGAATGAATAAATAAAATTAACATGTTTGTTAAAACAATTATTGTACCAACTTCACCGTTATATTGCGTTATGCTGTTATAAGTTCAGAATTACTGAAAATTCCTATACCTGTTCGGTTCATGAACGAGAGAGAGAGAGATACCTTTTGATGTTTATTATTGTGCTTTATTACACGGCATTGTCAAATGCTCGATCCTGATTGGTCAATTACAACATTCTACGGTATGTTATTTCTGAATAGCAGACCGTTGCTATGAATATCAGACCGTTGTTATGGACACTTCTGATCAACTCGGGCGGATCACGTCCTGTCATATCAATCCGCAGAAAGACGTCTACACCCTGCATCAAGAAACCGATAGTTTTCTGTTGCTCCATCAGAAGAAAAAGGAATATTTTCCCACATCAATTTTAATACATTTGGAGAGAACGAAATCTGTTTTCATGGTTAATGGCTGACCAGTCCCCAGTAAAGAAAAGAAGAGAGGAAAACAGCGCAGAGAAGGGGAGGGGTAAAAAAAAAAAAAAAAACACAAGAAGTTGGACGATAAGGAAATTGACAAAACTGAGAAGACAGACATGAAGTAAATACTAATCGGAACACGGTATGGCCCGTGACTGTGGAATGTTGAATTATAATGCAAAGTAGGCTCATCTTCTCTACCGAGTAGCCGTTGGACGCAGCTCTGACCGCAGAAACGAACGGACTATTTTTTTCAAGCAGAAGCAATGAAATCTTTTCTAAATCAATAAAATCATATTTAAATTAATATTTTATGTCAAGTTTGTGATTTCTTTAGTAAGTAGCCGTGTAATAAGCGGGATAATGTATAGTTGGTCGGTTGTTATGGAGAAATAAACCCCTTCAGGATGTATGAAACCCCTCCGCTACGCGTCGGAGTTTATTTCTCCATAACAACCTCCGAACTATACATTATCCCTTACTTATTTGCACATTTTTACTGCTTTGGCAACATTGTTTATTTACAATCATGCCAATAAAGCTTGTTGAAATTGAAATTGAAAGAGAGAGAGAGAGCGTGAGAGACCAACAGTAGTCTGGGTTGAATTAAAAATTGCTGGAAATTTGTCCTCTTCTTTCCACGGTTACCGTCTCATGTTCGAACGTCAACACTGGGGTGTGTCTGTTTGTCTGTCCACGTTATGATACGAGGGGGGATATAGCTATATTTTTAGACTCTGAATTAAACCGGTGGAGGATGAAATTCGCCGCACTAATTTATAGATCACCGTGTTTCTGGTGCTGCATAATGAAGCATTGATCTGGCTGAAGGAAAAATGCTTCCACACACAGCAATGCATAGCTAACGTGTCCCCTGATCTGCTCTCCAGGAGTTTCATGGTGACATGCTGTGAGCGACCAGGTGAAAAAAAACGCGAAGAAAAAGGACGCATGTGAACCTTACTAACAGTGTAGAACGAAGGAAAACAAGTTTTTCCAGTACCCCAAATTGTGTCCTGTGAGAGTGTCCTCTTCACGGGACAGATGATGAAAAAAGAGAACAACTCTGGAAAAAAAATATGCTAACATAGTCAGTTCTGGTGTGAGACTAGCTACCGGTACTAGCGCCACTTGACTTGACTAGCTAACGTTAGTTGCCGCCAGATTTGCAATTTTAGCCATTTCGGTATCTCTCCCTTTTTTAAACTGAAGTACGGAATCGTCGGTAGCAAAATGTTATCAAGCCACTGGCCTAGTACTCTCTTGTCAGCAGCCAAATAGCGAAAAAACAATAGTCAAGACGTTAACTTAATCCATCTAGCAAGCTTCAATTCATGTTAACATTACTCACCTTTCTTTGTGTATTGTCCTGACATGTCTGATAAAATTCGACGTGGTGCTCGCAGTATCCGTTATTTTAACGTTGCAGATTTTGCAGACAGCTCCTCTTTTGTGTTGTGTTGATTTAAAATCTCTGAAAGCAAACTGTATGATTTTCGGGACTTGGTTGGTGCCTTCCATCTCTCTGCCATGCTCTCTGACTGTCCAATTTCATCACTCCGTCCGCAGCAGGTGTGTCGCTTGTGACGTTGTAGAGCGGGGTTGCCAGGTTTGCTGATATGCTACGGTCAAGAGCACTCACGCACAATAAAGCAATGTTCATCATCTAATAATTTATTTGTTGATTTAAAAAAAAATATATAACAAGAATTTAATGACTTGGCAAGTCACATGACTCAAGTCTAAGTCAAGTCACAGGTCAGGAGAGGCAAGTCAAAGTCAAGTCAAGTCTTAAGTTCATGTTGATCAAGTAAGTCACAAGTCACAAATATGGCAACTCGAGTCCGACCCGAGTCAAGTCATTGACTCGAGTCCCCCCATCTCTGCTATCCATACAGCAGAAAAGAGCCATCAGAATTATTCACAATACTGGTTATAGAGGTCACACAAAGTCACTATTCTTAAAGTCAAAAACATTCAAATTCACTGACCTGGTTTACTTTCAAACAGCACAAATCATGTATAAAGCAATAGCAATCTACTTCCTGGAAATATTCAAAAATTGTTTTTTAACAGAGATGTTGGTTATAATCTGAGGGGGGAGCTCAATTTAAAACATCAGTGGGTACTGTAGAAGGATAATGTCATGCCATATGTTGTGGGTAACAATATTACGTCCCTTTATGTATTTCTAATGATGAAATGTTGAACCATGGAATATCGATCACGTAAATATCTTTCTTTATTAACATTAGCTATTAATATTTTAATCACATTAGACTAACATAGTGAGACATTGTTGGTATTAATCAGACTCCTATTTTGTTGTGTATCGTATTGGTTTATGACAGTTCACCTTATATGTTAAAACTATTTTACACATTAAGTTTTTTTCCTCTTATAGCCTCCATAATGATGTTCTAATATATAAGTTGAGTGATGTCTTTATATGTCTGAAGATAGGGGGTCACATAAAAGATAAAACCCAGCATATTACATGTAAAAATCCTCACTGAATGAAGAAATGAGCATGGATATATTACCTATTTAGTACCTCACAGTAATTAGATAGGACTACAGACTGTTTGTTTACGAATTGTTTTGATAATATTTTATAATCTCACACTGTAGTTAGAATTGTCACAGAAATGGTATACATAAAAGGCTTTATTAGTTGTACTTTTGGTAAGTTTATAAAAGTGTCAAAATACAATGATTTCACAAACACTATTAACAGAATATGTCATACACCATAGGGCCTGAATACATATCTAATGAAGTCCATTGTTCAAAGTTACAAATATTAAACCAAAACCAAGTGTTAAAGGAAAGAACATAATGTACTGAATAATCCTACAGCAAACAGATCTCTCTGTGCACAGAGAGGGTCAGGAAAGCACGACCATATTTGGAACTGGGTGGGAAGCCATCTTGGAGCATGTCAGCCATTTTGTGTAAAACCATAGAATTAAAAAAAAAAAAGTATGCCTGGTTGTGCCTTATAGTTAAAATAAAATACTTCTGGACTCCATGATAATGTATAAAGGCCTATGGAAGAGAAAATTATTCAATTATAATTAAGAATTAAACAAAGTGAATATCAGAAGGAAAAAGAGGAGGGACCTTCTGGAGTCTTCGGGAAGACGGGAGGAGTCCCTCCCATTGGCTATATAACGTACATACCATAACTCAAACTTCAGTTGTTTTGGGGTGTCGCGACACGAAGCAACTCCCGTTTGTTACTGTTCACCTTGTGACTTTAATAAACGTCGCTTGTTAAACTGGAATTTGCCTGCGTTCGTGCTTCCTTTTCGAGCGAGAGCACCGACTTGAACTAGACCTTATTAAATCAGTGTTATCTTAGCTGCCATTTTCGCGCAGAAGTTACGAGCCAACTCATTCATTATTTACTACGTAAATAAGAAGACACAACAGTACGTACAATACTAAAAAGCTTTTGTGTTTCTATTTGTGGAGTGAGGCTGTGGAGCAGATTGGGTGTGGAGCTCACGCAACGTCTAATCATGACCCAGTTTAAAAAGCAGTACAAAAACATGGTTTTCATGAGGTACAGGGAGGAAGAGGAGCTTTAGCAACTGGGTGTTTTCATAAATGATTTATGTATTTATTTATTTTTACTCTGTTTATTTTCTGGTTCTTGTAAATATGTATATGTAAGTATGTATGTTTGGCAAAGACTGTCTGTTAATTGCGTAGTGGAGAAGGGGTAGGTTTAAATAAGCTTATTCTTCATCCTACTCCTTTCGGACATGTTGGGTTAATATTATTATTGTTGTCTCAACTATTCTCATTAGTTTTGTTTGTTTGTTTTGCACATGTTCACAATAAAGCATTCATTCATTCATTCATTCAGTTTTCTGTCCTACACGAATGCACAACCCTTGAGCATTTCTGTGTTGGTGGAGTTTTACACTGTAACACTACTATAAAAAACTAATAAAAGCAGGGGGGATGCTAAAACTTAGACTATAAGACCCAATGGTCACAAAGAAATGTAATTTGATTTAGTTTGAAGAATTCAGTTGACTGAATTTCATGTTGTGTGATGTGTTTGAGGCTGTCTTTTAGCCTGTTTCTCAGCTGATGCTTAAATTAATGATCTACTAATATTGCCTGTTTTCCCCCTAAGCCACACTACCGAAAAAAGGGGACTCCCATTGAGGTGGTGTGTGGGGCTGAAAAGGCTGTGGAAATTTTCAGAGACTTCCACGCAAGCAGCACAGGGGCAAACTGTGGCCAGAAAAAACACGGGATGCAATTTCCAAAAGGTTCTACTGGCCTGGCATTTCACAAGACATTGACATGTGGGTAAGTATCTGATGTGGCCCATGAAGCCCTTAACTGAACTACATCTTAAATGTACTTCAATTCTGTAAATATTTTAGATCTATAATAACATAACAATAATAAAAATTAATAAAACAATAATAATAGTTTGCCTTTAATAGTGCTACAGTTAACACACATTGTAAAGACAAAAATACTCTTATTGTTCAAATGTATTCTTCAGTCAGTGCTTCAGGTAATCTAGGTATCTGCACAGTATTTTCACCTTTATCTTATCTTATTGCACAGGTAGCACAGTGTGTGGAATGCCAGGCCAGTGGACCTCCAATCAAGGAGGATAGGTCATACACACCAATCACTGTAAAGTATCCTTATTGTTTTCCAAAATTCATTCAAGCTGTACCTGTATACTTTATTTTCAATTTGTCTGGCTCTGTGCCTGTGTTATGTGATATACGTTTGTCCTCTTCATTCAGGAACACTTTCGTCATTGATTAAAACCATTTATTGTAACAAATGGTTTATAGTTAGCAAAAGGTTCTTTTGTGGGAGTGCTGCAGTTGGGTCAAACAAATTTTAAGAAACAAAAGCTTAATTTCTCTGTCTTACTTTTTTGTCCTGACAGATGTTCCAATAGCTTATCCTCATCTATAACATATCTTAGTCATTTGTAAAGACAGTGATTTAAAATGATTTGTCTTCTAGGTAACACACCCCTTTGAGCCGGTTGGGATGGACCTGATTGGTAAATTGACCAAATCAGACAGTGGGAACAGCTACATCTGCGTCATGATTGACTATCTGACCAAATGGCCACAGGTCTATCCTGTCAGCTCAAAACGGGCAAATGAGGTGGCCGACTGTATCCTGCAGTTTTTCTACCAGTTTGAGGCTCCGAAGAGGATCCTCACTGATCAAGGGAAGGAATTTGTTAATGAGGTACAATGAAATTACTTATAATATAGCTACAAGCAATATTTGTGAAGCATACTGAAATTCAAACAATTATAATCAATATATGCAATGTCTTTCACAATCACAGATCAACAAGAAAATTTGCAAAATCCTGGGCATAAAGAGAAGTCTATGTGCCCCCTATCATCCACAAATGAATGGGCTTGTTGAAAAAATGAATGGCACCATTCAGAGGTGAGTAATGCAGCTGTATATTAATTAAAAAGTGGTTTTAACCTTTAATTTTTAAATCACAGGTCATTAATGCATACATCATGATGCTTGTGACAAAATTTAACCAGGAAAACACAAGCCAAGCATTTGCTTTAGACTCTTTTGAGATCTCAAGTATTTGGGACGGAACCCCCCCCCCCCCCCAAAATTGAGGTATTAAACTATATTCTCTCATGTTGTTGTACTATTATACAGCACAATATAAAACTATCTTTGAACATTTTTGATGTATTGTCTTATGTTACAGATCATACCACAGCTCTATGAGTACATTGTAGGGGTGGTTAACCAAGCCCATTACTGGATGCTGGTGGTAATTAACTTTTCTGTGTGTGTGTGTGTGTGGGGGTGAGTGTGTCTGTGTGTACAAACTTATTGGTACAGCATATTTCTTACAGTCTTATCTTCATATGTAGGTGATCTTACCAGCACAGAAAAGAGTCTTTTTCTGGACCCACTGGGGGAAAAGAAAACATCTCTGAATCACTGCAGGGATGTGACAAGGTACTATGCATTCTTTTATGATGACACAGCTAGGGTATTGAATTTGCTGAATAAAAATATTTTTCTTTTAATTTTACATCTAGTTTTCTTATCCTCACGCTCCAATATCATGACTTATTCCACTATTAATTATGTATCATTTCTATTTGTGTTGATACATCATTCATGAGACAAATGGGGCTAAATGCACCAGGGTGGGCATGTGAGACCAGGGCCCAACTCAATCCAGCAAGATGCCACATCCTGTGGGGCCTTTGCATTGAAGGTAAATAAAGAATAGGGTTATTTTTACTCTCCAGCAGCAAGTGATACCTCTTAGATCATATATTAACTCAAATTGGTAATCCACAAACAAACCCACACCAGCTGTCATGATGTAGGACACATGACACAGTTTCTGATATCAACAAAGAGACGATAATTTGAATCAAATTGAATTCATCATTCCTCTGAACCTTGAATTAATTTTTTGGTGTAACACACAAGTGTTAGTCTTCAATTCAAAGTAGTAGAATTTAATCAGGTCACAGATTAATTGTAGCAGCGCTAGGCTCGGAGTGATGGAGCTCTCGCAGGATCTCAGTCTGAATGAGCCCTGAATTGAGGAAATAATTCACATTTATCTTCCTGGGCTGGGGCACACGACAGAATATCACGGTCAGTTACCTGTGATGTGGACAGGCCAACCACTGTCCACGCCTAGTTCTTGATACGTATTAATCAACGTGTGTGTGTCTTGTTGGTCAGGCATGTGTCTGCTGAAATAGACCTTTGTGGCAGAGTAAGAGAACTCTGCAGCTACATCTTGTTTCTGTCTACCAAGTTAGAGTCACTCTAACTGGCTCCATGTGCACACGCATCAGATTATGTGTGTTTAAGTACAAAAACAGAATACATACTATCTTAGAACATACATCAGGTTATGTGCATTCAAGTATAAAAACAGAGTGCATAATATCTCAGAACACAGCCAATTCTAATACAAGCATGTTTGATAAATATGCACATGTAACAGGTCACAGTTCTCTGAGGAATGCAGCTCCACACTACTGTGGCTTCATATATGACAAACGACAGTTAGGTGGATTACAAGGGGTTCATTTCTCCTGCAACACAGCAGATGACAGCAAAAGCATGGGTTAGCGTCAGTCTCGGGACAATATGAATCATGCAAGAGCACATCTTACTATAGCAACATCCTCTCTGCGATTACTAAACCCACCGCTACTTCAGTAGGTGGTGGTGTTGCACCTGTTTTGCCATAATTTAATATGAACTTATCTACTCCGTTACACATAGATATGGTGGAATAACATTATTTGATGTGCCCATTAAAAAAATAGTATGTTATTTAGGCATTTTACTGTTACGTGTTGGGTTACTGGAATTAGACCTACTTAAAATTACACACAAACTAATGCTATGGTCAGTTTTGGACGTTAGATGGTTAAATAATATTTCATATCAGGTTACTGTTTCTTTTCATTACACATACTGTACATTGTGGAATCTGTTATTCACAGTTTACTGAATGCATCTTGGCTGGGTCACCTCTGGACTTCAACAATTCAGCATTCAGTATCAACAGGATGAGAGAGGAGATAGCCGTGTCTCTTCTTGAGAACACAGGTGTTTTCAAAGTTCCTTTTGTAATTAATATACCATTACTCTGACAAACACTACTCACTGACCTTTCTTCTTTGTTCTGCAAGATGATCTGACAGACCTGTGTCTCATCTGTGGGGAGGAATGTGGGGACACTTTGTGGGTAAGAGTTTTCCCTTCCGAAATTGGGCTTTGATTAATAAAAAATGCTGAAACCCAAACATTACTTAAAGTTTCATCATACAAATGAAACATACAAAGATGCAAAACAAAATAATCAATAATTCCTAACAGTTTGATAATAATTCACATTCTTTTTTAGATCGGGTGTGACAGGTGCCCACGGTGGTACCACAAAACATGTGCCAAGTACCCCAAAAAAGGGAGGAAGGCATATGTTTGTGGAGCATGCCAGTAGCATGCATGATCATTGATCCTGTGTATGTGTGTGTGTGTGTGTGACTTAGACTTAGACTTAGACTTCACTTTATTGTCCCCTAAGGGAAATTTGCTTTTCAGTCAGGTAAAAACATAAAACATAAAAAACACAATCACACAAATCCAGATATAACACTGAGACAGATGAAGCACAAGTACAAGTACTATAAGGAACAACTGAACAGGACCATCACTGCAATGTTTCAATGACTCATGACTGTTCATTGTTAAAGATTTAAATTGAGTTGTGTAGTAGCTTTTGATATAAAGGAATTCTTCATCCTGTCAGATTTCGCCTTTGGCAATCTGAATCTCCTACCGGAGGGTAAGAGCTCAAACTCAACATGGAGGGGATGCACAGGACACTGTATAATGTCCTGGGCCTTGGAGTTCACCCTCCTGCAGAAGGTTGTAGGCAGGTCAGGCAGTGTAACACCAATAATTTTGCTTGCTACCTTGACAACATGTTCCAGTCTCTTTTTGTCTCCTAAAGACAGGCTGCCAAACCAGGAAGTGATAGGAAAAGTCAGAACAGATTCGATCATTGAATGGTAGAACATTGTCATAAGTTTGCTGCAGACCCCAAACCAGTTGAGCATCCGGAGGAAGTGCAGTCGCTGCTGTGATTTTTTATATACTATCTGTGTTTTCATTAAAACACAGCTTATTGTCAATGACAACACCAAGGTACTTAAATTGCTAACGCGCTCCACAGTCTCCCCCTTAATTTTTGTTAAAACTGGTGGATTTGTGTTCCTTCTAAAATCAATGCACATGTCCTTAGTTTTTTCCACATTTAGGTTTAAAAAGGAATCGTCACACCAGTGAATAAAATCATCCACCACTGGTCTAGGAGCTGTGTCCTCCCCCTGTAGCAGACTCACTATGACTGTGTCGTCAGCAAACTTCAGTACATGTCGTCCTGGATGTGAGCTTCTGCAGTCATCGGTGTACAGGATATATAAGATGGGTGAGAGGACACAGCCCTGTGGGGAACCAGTGGAGGAGAGGAGGACATCAGACAGGGTGGAGTTCACTCTAACACATTGTGATCTGTCTGTTAAAAAGTCTAAAATCCATCCAACTATGCTAGGACACAGGTTAAAATTTGATAATAATTTAGAGGCTAAAATATGGGGCTGGATTGTGTTAAAAGCAGAGGTAAAATCTAAAAACAGTAAATGTGTGTGTGTGTGTGTGTGTTACTGCTCTGTTCCGTTTTTAGTAAAGTTTTGCTGATGTCTGTCTGTCTGTCTGTCTCTCTCTCTCTCTGTGTTAGTGATGGGAATTCTGGCTTGTTTTAGAGAACCGGCTCTTTCGGCTCGGTCCACTAAAAAGAGCCAGTTCTTTCGGCTCCGAAACGGCTCTACAGATTTTTTTTGTTGCTTTAATCAATATATTACCAATAATAATTCTGAAGATTCAAAAGCAAGGCAACTGGACTGTGTAGAGTTTGTTGGGAAGACGTTTCACTTCTCATCCAAGAAGCTTCTTCAGTTCCAAATGGCTGGTGCTGGAAGCAGATATTTATCTTGCTAGAGGAAAAACAACAACAAAGGAAAGGAGGAGTTGGAGAACGACTCATAGAAACTTATCCCAGGGTGATGTAACCCCTGAGAGTCGTTACCCTGAATGGGTCATTAACTCCCCCTGTCATGTGAGGTGTTATGGTCACATGTGCCCAGGTGTGAGTGTTTGGAGAGCTTTCTGGGGAGAGAGCTTAGCACTGCATTATATGTAGGTGAGAGATTGTGTCTGAGTCCACCACCTCTGTTAAGAGAAGGCTTCTCCAGTCTGGTGAAGATGGCTTCTTTAACTCCTCTTTCAAACCATCTATCTTCTCTCGCCAACACCTGTACATTGCTGTCCTCAAAAGAGTGTCCCGTGTCCTTTAAGTGAAGGTGGACTGCTGAGTCCTGACCTGAGGACGGGGCTCTCCTGTGTTGAGCCATACGCTTGTGAAGCGGTTGTTTAGTTTCCCCAATGTACAGGTCTGAGCATTCCTCACTGCACTGGACTGCATACACCACATTGCTCTGTTTATGTCTTGGTGTTTTGTCCTTGGGATGGACCAACTTCTGCCTTAATGTGTTTCCAGGCTTGAAGTGAACAGGAATGTGGTGTTTGCCAAAGATTCTCTTGAGTTTTTCAGATAAACCTGCAACATAAGGGATCACAATGTTCTTGCGTCTCTCTTCCCTTTCATGCTCCGTCTCCTTTCTTTTCTTGTTGTTCAAAAAGGCCCACTTTGGGTATCCACAGGTTTTCAGGGCTTCTCTAATGTGTTTCTGTTCCTTTTCCTTTCCTTCCTTCCTTGTAGGAACACTCTCAGCCAGGTGGTTGAGGGTTCTGATGACACCCAGCTTGTGCTGAAGCGGATGGTGCGAATCAAAGAGTAAATATTGATCCGTGTGTGTGGGTTTCCGGTACACTTCAACGTTGAGACCCCCATCTGTCTCCAAGTGTACTGCACAATCCAAAAAGGCCAAAACGTTGTCCTTAACATCTTCACGCGTGAACTTAATGTTGTTGTCCACTGTGTTGATGTGGTCTGTGAAAGCCTCTACTTCATGTGCCTGGATTTTGACCCAGGTGTCATCCACATACCTAAACCAGTGGCTTGGTGTTGCTCCATAGAATTTAGGTATGTGGATGACACCTTCCTAAGTTATCTTTTCCGAGTGATTTACGCAGTTTTTAGACAAGTGTTGACTCCAAAAACCAATTCCACATTTTTCCTGCATTTTAGAGTACAAAATATCAAATTGGTGTTATCTCTGTGAAATACACTGATTTTTGATGAAAAATCCCTGTCTTGAATAAAGCTAATAATTTCATGGCACTTCAGTTTTGAGCCGTAAACAATCTTTTCCCAGTGATTTACGCAGTTTTTAGACAAGTTTTGAGTGTAAAAGTCAATTCCAAATTGATGCTGCGTTTTAGAGTACAAAATATCAAAATGATGTTATCTCAGCGAAAGAAGCTTATTTTTGATCAAAAACCTTGTTCTTGATATAATTCTGATGTTTTCCTGGCACTTCAGTTTTGAGCCAGAAATGACCTTTTCCGAGTGATTTACGCAGTTTTTAGACAAGTTTTGACTCTTAAAACCAGATCCAAATTGTTGCTAGCTTTACTGTACAAAATATCTAAATGGTGTTATCTCAGCGATATACACTTATTTTTGATCGAAAACCTGTTCTTGATATAATTCTGATATTTTCCTGGCACTTCAGTTTTGAGCCAGAAATGATCTTTTCCCAATGATTTACGCAGTTTTTAGACAAGTTTTGAGTGTAAAAATCAATTCCAAATTTTTAATGCGTTTTAGAGTACAAAATATCAAAATGGTGTAATCTCAGCGATATACACTTAATTTTGATCAAAACCCTGTTCTTGATATAAATCTGATATTCTCATGGCACTTCAGTTTTGAGCCAGAAATGATGGTTTCCCAGTGATTTACGCAGTTTTCAGACAAGTTGTGAGTGTAAAAATCAATTCCAAATTTTTGCTGCATTTTAGCGTACAAACAATCAAAATGGTGTTATCTCAGCAAAAATTAGCTTAAGCTGGACCAGAAATGCTGTTCTTGAATAAAACTGATATTTTTCCTGGCACTTCAGTTAGGAACCGTAAATGATCTTTTCCCATTGATTTACCCAGTTTTTAGACAAGGTTTGAGCGTAAAAATTAATTCCAAATTTTTGCTGCATTTTAGTCCAAAATATCAATAGGGGTTATCTCCCGCGAAATAAGCTTATTCTGGACCAGAAATGCTGTTCTTGAATAAAACTGATATTTTCCTGGCACTTCA